>JAQYXR010000755.1:0-59222 GCA_030545055.2 Neoaliturus tenellus
TAGTAGTGTAGAAAAGCCACTCCTGGCCCGGAAGTGACGTCACCGGAAGCCACATGCCACGGCACGCAGCTTCCGGTGGGCCAGAAGTGGGGACAATAGATGTCGGGGTGGAGATGGCGAGAGCGTCGGCGGTCGGTTGAGCGAAGAGTGCGCATAAAATAGAAGTTAGTTCAAAATTGAAATTCGACGGTGTTAATAAAAACTCTAATAGTTGAACGAAACTAGAAGTTAGTGTAAAACTGAAATTCAACAATCGGGGTGTTGAACTAAATTTGGGCATAAATTAAAAGTTGGTTCAAAGCTGAAATTCAACGATTGGGAGTTGAACTAAATTCGCGCATAAATTAACCGGGGTTGAAGTAAAACCTCGCATAAATTAAAAGTAAGTTCAAAATTGTAATTCGAAGGTGTTAATAAAAACTCTAATAGTTGAACGAAAATAAAAATAAAAGTCAGTTGAAACATTGCGCAGCCATAACAAGAGAGAGAGAGAAGGTAGATAGAAGTGTTAAGTTCTGCGGATAGAACGAGAATGAAGAATGAAACATGACGCGTCGAAATATATGCGTGACTGTAGATGTCAGATGGTGAATTAATCAATGGGGGGAGTGGAGATGGCGCTCGGTTGAACTAAAATTGCGCATAAATTAAAAGTTGGTTCAAAACTGAAATTCAACAATTGGGAGTTGAACTAAAATTGCGCATAAATTAACCAGGGTTGAAGTAAAACTTCGCATAAATTATTAGTTAGTTCAAAACTGAAATTCAACAACTGGGAGTTGAACTAAATTTGCGCATAAATTAACCGGGGTTGAATTAAAACTTCGCACAAATTAAAAGTTAGTTCATGTTAGCTGAAGAGTGTACAGGAGAATGAAACAGGAATTGTCGTGAGCGCGCTTATATAAAGAAGGGTGGGGGTAAAATATGAAAACCTGTTGAACACAGTCGATAGGTGTAACAAGTTCGAAGTTGTGGAAACGTAACATCGAACGCAAAATGTTGTGAATAACACTATCGTCAACGCTAACTTGCGAAGTTCTAGCAGAGTATAACGGGTTAAAACTTAATTTCTTCCTTACTTTTGTTAAATTAGTTTTAATCTTTGAAACAGAAGGTTTAGAATTACTTCGTAATATATGTTGTGTCCGCAAAAGTTTCAATTTCAAACATTGCGTATCCATCACAAGAAGTATGTTAGACGTGTAGAAGTGAGAACAAGACAGATGAATGAGATATAACGTCGAGCACGCGAAGGTGATTCAAACAGGACGACATGTGCTAATGTAAATGAAAGTTCAGGTTAGTAGCAATTAGACTTGTATAATGAAGTTGGCGAAACGTATATATAATGAGTAGGAAGGATGCGAACAACACAAATGCGAGTTAATTAATGGTCGCGGCGCGATGAACAATCTCTTTTTATAACGGTTATCGCGTGAGAAGATCTCGGTTGAACTAAATTTGCGCATAAATTAAAAGTAAGTACAAAACTGAAATTCAACTTGATAATTGGGTTACGGAAAGTATGTCAAGGTCATCCCGAGTAAGTTTTAAAAAAGCCTATCCCGCTAGCACAGGAAATAGTTCTGAGAGTTGAACTACCCGGTGATAGCGGGATAGGTAGATTTAAGTTTTGAACTTTATTCGTAAAAACAAATACAATCAATGTGCAATACCAGGAACTATACAGGTTGAATTTTTGTGATGAACTATGGAGTTGTAGAAACAAACGCCAACGACGAGAAAAAGGTAAACGCAGAGTCCCCAGATGATGTATTTGAAAAGTGTGAAGAGACGTAATATTCCGAGTTGGTTTTCCTGCTCCATTTCCAATCGTTTAATTTCCAATTTCAATTTATCCTCTTCCATTCTAGTTACAAAGGGAACTTCATCCATCATATCCATCATAATTGTATTAGTGTTTGAGATTTTAAAAGAAGTTATGTTGATAGTTTAAAAGTCGAAGACGGAATGAGGAGTGAAAGCGAGAAATGTTAGTTAAATAAAAAAGTGGTGGGGGGAAAGATGAATTACAAAGAAGTGGCGGGGGATAGATTTTGCTCTTCATTATTACCGTCAGTAGTGTCAGATGGCGCAGGAGTTAGATTTAGTAAACTGTCTTCGTCTGAACTTTCAACCTTATCACAAATAGGACAATCGTATGTTATTTCCAAATTCATTTTGATAGTTGTATAATTATCTACAAGTTCTTGTAAAATATTAAAAATAGCTTGTAACTCTTCTTTAGAGTTTATTTCAAAACTAGAATTCATCCGTGCCAATGGAGAGTTGTTCATCGTTGGAGAGTTGGCGAGTAAATGAGGAACGCCGCCAAGGGAGGGGGCTTATTTAACGGCGAGCTTATGATTAAATAAAAAGCTAAGTTCTTCTTCTTCGTCTTTTAATTCAAATATCTTAGCTGTAGTAGTTGCCTCGTCCTCCTCACTCTGTGATGATGAAGATAATTCACCAGGACGTAAATATTGAACATCAATTCTGATCCATCTCATATAATATCTATCCATTATAGCGAGCAAGTTTTGAAACAATTCTTCCATTTCTTCCCTCTCAGTTATTATATGTTGAAACCTGACGAAAGGTGTTCCCATGTTGTTAGTTAGAATGTTGGAAGTGAAATAATTCAAAGGTGGATTCAATAAGATACAAAACTTAAACTAATGGTGGGGAGAAATCTAAAAGACTTATGGTGGGGGGAATCTAAAAAAAAAACCAATGGTGGGGGGAAATCTCAAGGTCATCCAATTGAAGTTTTAAAAAAGAGTGTAAAACTGAAATTACACATTCGATGGTTCAACAGGATCTGAATACCAATCTGATCTGTATTTACATCTTTTTATCATATGTGTACAAAAATCATCTTGATGAGACTTGGTGCGTTGACAATAAGCTAGATCGAGAGGATGAAATTTGAAACATCTTTGAGGACAGCATGTATGAAAATATCTTGATTTGTAAAATTTGAAAGTTCGCAATTCCGGTGGCGGTAGTTGTTTTGTTTTGCACTTGCAGTAACAAGATCCGAAAAATTCACACTTAGTGCAAGCTAACCCGTCCACCATCATTGGTCCTAAATCTGTACACTGTTGTTCACAACAGTAACGAGGTTCGTACTTGTAATTTTGTTTTTCCATGTTGACGCTGCTGAGTCCAGTGAAAGAATAAGAGTGTATAGTGTTGAATAGTCAGTTTTATGTACTACAAAAAGTGGTGGGGATAATTTCAAGGTCATCCAAACGAAGTTTTAAAAAATTATACCTTACTAATGTAAGGAAAATTGATACTTAAGAAGTTTGTTTCTGTTTGTTTTCTTCAGACTTTTTCTCTCCCTCCTGTTTGTTTTCTTCAGACTTTTTCTCTCTCTCCGCTTTAGCCATAGCGATAAGTTCTTCAGTCGATAGTGGATGTACTTCAGGAAATTTTAAAATTAATTTAGCCTGATATCCTTCTCGGGTTAATATTTCTAAATCTTCTGTCATTTGTTCAACGGTGTTGTAATCTTTTCCATAGATCTTTCCATTAAGTTCAATCATCATTCTGTATAACATCTTTAAAAATAGGTGTTGACGCAGCGAGAGTTGGGAAGCGAATGATTAGTTATCCAAGTATCACACCCTTTTTATCAACTTGACATTGATCACGTGATTCCTTAGTTTTATTTGTTAAAAGTTATTTAACATTGGTAGTACTTGTGGAACTTGATGTTATGTTGACCAGTCGGCGATGAAGATGTTGTAGGTTGTGTAGAAAGAAATACTTCATCATCGCAGTATTTTGTTTTAGTAAACATCCTTACATTAGTAGCACTAACATCAACAGTTAAGTGATAACCACCGGTAAGTAAAACTCGCATTTCGTTGGTTAAATCTTCAAGTTGTTCAAAACTCGTAATGGTGTTGGTATCGTAAGATGCACACTTGACCTTTAGGGACATGTTGAAGTTTTGTATTTAGTTATAGAGAGCGAGATGTGTACGGTACGAAAGCTAGTCGTAGACTAATGAATTTCACAAGTTGATTTTCACTTTTATTATCACACAAAATTGGGTCAAGGTCATCCCGTGGAATTTTTAAAAAAAAGCAACATGTTGCTATGTACAAAGACATAACAATATGTTGCTTCTTTTATTTTTCTTTTTTGTTTTATATCATCTTTATTGAGAAACCATTACAAACACATATATTTACAATGTTATGTACAAACTAGTTAGTAGTAGGTGTTACATGAATAGTTAGTTCAGTTGAGTTGTTTCCACTCGGTCCGTGTGAAACTAAATAGAGTGCGCCAGGTTGAATAACTCGAAGATCTTCATTTTGTAGAAGTTGTACAAACCGTTTCGGTAGGAAGATTTGAAACTTCGGTTCGTCACCAACTGTATACGGCGCCTCGCTCAATGTGCAATTAATAGCATCACCAATTGAAGTGTCCATCTTCTTGATTGTATGTATGATGTAATGTTTTTCTTCTTTTAGTTCAGAACATTTCTTCGTCGGTAAGATTGTTGATTTAGAATGAGCATTGAATTGATCAGCCAAATTTTGAAGAAAGTTCTGCGATGCCATCTTGATGTTATTGTTAATCTTCTTGTTAATCTTCTTGTTAATAATAATGTCCGTCGGAGATGTTGTCTCTTCGGAGGTTCGAGTAATACTCATGCTGCGTCATGGTAGCGCTCTCACTTTTATTACCGACATTACCCCCACCATTCTGTTGAAGGAAATTATTTAAGCGGTAGGCATTCTTCAAAGCGCACTGTGACCTTCGATGTTTAAAACTCTTTGATGAAATACAAAGTTCATTGAAGTAGCATTGGAAATCCCTATCTATTATTGCATTTATTACTTCGTTGCTTGTAAATGATTGTATCCAATTAGCTTTTTCCAATCCTCTTGTGTAGATAGTTTTGAACTCTTTGCAGTAATGATTCATAATGTGCGGCATCATGTTATAATTAATAAAACCTTCATCCCATCTTAAGTTGTGAAAATGTTTGTACAACCATTTGTTTGTAACTTTCGCTTTAGTTGTTAGTCTATTGAATGGTAATGGAGGTTTGAATAAGTAATGATAAACTACAGATGTGTTCATATCCAAAATTACTAATTCTTTTATAATAAAATTTCCATCATTTCCTGGAAAAGCTTGAAATTCAATTATACCTTTTTTAACTTCCATTATATGTGGCGCATTAGAAAACGAAACCCGTTTGTTCATGATGAAGTCTCGTCAGCAACTGACTTGTATTACAAACACGATTGTTCTTCTTTAACTTCTTGCGCTTCTTCGTCGATATTAAAGTTGGTGTGATAGTTGTTCAATTGTCTCCACATATCCACTTCTTGAGGTATTCGATTAAAAATTGAAGTATCCACGGGACCGTATAAAATTGGAACGAAAGGTTGTCTGTCCAATGTATCGATTAGATAGTCTTTGATTATTGCAATTGAAAATATTAGTTGTTTCAAATATCTGGTGACGGGACCGGTAGTACAACTTAAAGTGTAAAATTCTTCTTTAGTCAAATGTAATTTTACATCATGTCTAGTTAAATCTCTGAAGCGAACCATTTGTCCTCCACGATGTTTCACTATATCAACTTCAATATTTGATTCCAATAAACTTAATCTTGTTCTTCTTCCAAATGTGTTGTTACTCAAATAGCATTCTAAAAGATGTAAATGTTTCATAAATGATTCCCAAGAAGTTTCAGTGAATGTAACCATTTTATTTCCATGATTTAAAATAACAATCGGTGAATAATCCAATGATTTTAAAATTCCAACTGAAATACTTTTCGTCATGCATGAAGAAATGGGGTAGAAAATCCGAAGAAATACTTCTGTTAAAATATTAGTTGTAATGTTAACTTCAACCTTTTTTCTTTTTACTTCTTTTTCAGCTTCTCCTTCTTCTTTTTCTTCTTCTCTCTTCATATGTTTGTTAAACTTGAGGAACTCATCCATTTCTCGTTCAACTTGTTTTTCTATATCTGAACTATTCTCATCCATTAGAGGTGTATTTTCTTCTCCGTTAGTAGAACCCATCTTGCGAACGATGTTTCCCATACGACGGTCGAAGATAAAATGAACTTTCCACTCATGATTTTCTCGCTTTTATGTTTTTCGTGAAATCCTTGAAATTTATACGATCACATAAATGTTTGTTTTCAACTTGTTTTTCACAAACGAAATTCTAACCTCAAAAATTGAAGCAGATAATTCTAACCTCAAAAATCTGCAGTCGTTGTACTAATTCTTTTTAAAGTACATTCTTCACAATTCCGGTCAGCGGTGTGTAAGTAACTATTTTATCATGTAGAATTAGACAGTATGCTGAAGTTCCATCCGCTACTGGTTGTTCAAATTCCATTTCAATTTTTATATCCACACTTGATGATTTTACCGATTCATTTTGTTTTGAACAATCGATTACAATTATCGGAGCCTTGGAATAATACTGGTCAGGCGATAATAGTGGTGTATTAGTCTTTCCATAATATGACGATTGAAATCTTGCATACATATAGTATAAAATGGAAAAACGTTTTTTGCTGAACATGACATTCAAATTGTCATACGGAAAGAATTGAGAGTTTAAGAAAACTTTACAATTCTTTATTTTACAGTGATCAAATTGACCGGCATTTGCAGTGATAACATCTTTTCGCTTAGTTTGAAAACCGAGTATTATGTACCTTGCCCGTTCCAAGTAAGTTGATGTCTTGACGGTCCATGTTTGTCGTTCTGTCTGAGGTAGTGTAGGATATTCATGGAATTCCCAACTTCGGAATGGCATCACGATATCACGGTCAGACTTTAACTTTCTCAATAATACGATTCTATGTTCATCGGCCAATCTTACATGAGGTACTCTCCAAACAACTTTATCCAATTGTAGTTGCCATTCCAGTTTATCTTCCGTAGTTGCAGGGTCTGCAAGTATCAAGTCCTTGTTAGTTGAAGATCTGAGTAATACCAATTCTTGTTTGACATTTATTATTATTCGTTTATAATCTTCAGCGAATCCCAAAAGCAATCGTAAGGGTACATGAAAATCAAAGTGACCGTTGGAATCCGGTGTTATAGTGTCTTTATCAGGGGCAACCCATCCGGCGGTGACTATTGAATTCTTCTCATGCGGTGTTAATGATGTTAATCCTTTCAATGTCGTTGTTATACCAACCTTTTTTGTCGAATCAACTGTCACCCCTGATATCTCATATCTTATTTCATCAAAAAGATATGCCATCGGGTTATTTATAAAAGGAACTGTTGAAGCAGTTTTTCCATCCAATTTTAGTACCCGTCCTTCAATGTACAAATAACTTTCACACGGTAATGTGTAAATATCTTGTTGTTGAATGGGAATCCTTATTTCATCGTTATTGTTTAATTTTGATGAAGTGTAAGGGTTGTGCGTGTGATATTCCTTCTCCCATAGGGTTTCGTCGAATGTCGGTCCTTGAGATATATCCAGGATATCCATCGTTGTTAAGTTTCAATCCAATCTTCTGTAGAAAACGAATGTTGTCCGATGTTAACTCTTCCAATGTCGAGGAGCTACTGAGCTCCCGACTCTTCCGTTGCGGTTTAAATGATAATCCCATGTCGACTTTTATGTTGCCGCTCTGATGTGTATCCGTATAGTTATCGTTTCTCCTCTAAAGTCAACACTAACACCGTCTTGATCCAATATGTTCAGTACGATGTCTGAAATGAAACTGGTGTTTAACGGTAGGTATATCAAGTTTTGTGGCTTCTCAACAATTTTAAAACCGGGAGCCACTGTTGGATAAAATGTATGTAAAATATGCTGATTCACTCCTTCTCTATACGATCCGTGTATAATATTACACGTTACATCGATACTATTGACTTTCAATATTGTAACAGTTGTATCACCTGAATGAGTAGTTCCAGGAGTTAAGATTTTCTTTTCTGTATCTGTAAATCCAAGTAAACTGCCAATGGAGTTTTCCAAGCTGACATCGATATAATATTTCGAAGTTATTCTGCTTTTAAAGTATTATTGTTTCCTTTAACGGTAATATTTTCTTCTCCGAGTTGTTTCTGTAGTAATTGGTTTATATCATCAATTTCATAAGCTCCAGTAGGAAATGTAATTATTTTCAATTCTGAGTATTTTCCTGAAGCATCCTTAGTTTCATAATAATGTAGTAAATTGTTCTTTCCTTCCGTAACATTGGGAATTGAGTTGTAGGTAGTCAAATCAAGTAATGCCGCTTCCCATAATCTTTCCTTGGATAGACGCAATGCTGGGAATAGCGTACTTTTTAATGTGGATGAATTTCCACTCAGTGACACTGTATACGATGACATCTTAAAGCTGACTGACACTCTTCGCTAGAAATTCCAAACATAAATGCCCACATATTTCTGTATTGTTAGGTTGTTCTCTTTTGTAATTGTAAAAAATGTTTTTAGAGTTTCGAAAATAATGTTGCAGTTCTTTCGGCGGTGGTAGATTGCCAAAACTGTCAAAGTAGTAAACGGTTTGTCCGAGCTTTTTATAGCATACCCAATGAGTGCCTGGACCATAGGTGGAATCCAAATTTACTATTCCAGTTTCATTTTCCCATATTTTAGTTGGTAATGCATCTTTCATAAAAACTCCTCGAAAAAATGGTATTTTCAAACATTTTACATAATCATTTAACTGATGATTTGTTAGGGCTTTATTTGGAATTATCAATTGATTCTTTTTATTTAGTACACACGGTATGGTCTTAGGTATAAACCTGCTCCGTTTTTTACCATTTGCCAAACAGAAGTCTTCTTTACATTTGCCTTACGAGTTCTACGATGTCCTTTTTTAATGTTTCCACCTCTTTTGGGAGCGCTTCTTTTTGCAGGTCTTCCTCTGCGACGTCTTCCAGCACCTAACTTTGCTTTCGTCTTCATGGCTGTAGTTACTGCCCAAGCCGCTGCTTTTTCTGCAATACTTGCGTCACTTGATTTTACTCTTTGCCAAGCTTTTTCCGCTAGAATTTTATCCGCTATTGATCTATTTGTTGAATCTTTATACTTTGAATATGCTATATCGTGTTCTTTGCAAGCTTGATCTAATTTATTAATTCCAGGATCTCCTCTTGCTAAACGTTTTGCCAACTTAGTTCCAGGTCCACAATATTGATAACCTCCGGGCAGATGTAATTCGTATGGTAAAGCGTCTATCGTTCGATTCACAACAGCACCAATTGGAATCCGTCTGAGCAGGGATAATGCAGCTGATGTTAAACCACGTCCTCTCTTGCCGCTGTCTTGACGACGACTGAGCGATACGGTCTTCATTATGCTGTTTTATGTAACCAACGTCTTCACTCTATGAAATGCTTTATGATAATGAATCCTTTTTTGTATATTCCATACTTAAATATTCATAAGTTTTACTAGTATCTATCAATGATTTCATCTTTAATCCATTGGTTTCTCTGAGAATCTTCGATTTTATTGTGTTTCATCGATGTTTTAATCAAATGATTATGCATATCAATAACTACATTACCTACAAGATTCATTACATACTCTATATTAGTAGCATCTTTGTCATGTGTAGGATTATCAAGATTTGTGATACGTTTACCATTACATGTATACACAGATGGATCGTTTTTAGAGGTTGCTATAACTTGATTAATAGTAGCAACATCATTCGGAGCTATTCCTGCTGATATGTTAGATATTCTTTTATTTTTTCCATCATATACGTTATTTATTTTATCTAAAACTATAGTTTGTTTTACAACAACACAATCCTGATCATCTTTACCAGATTTAACTTGGGTTAATCGTCTACCTTTACATATAAAATTAATACCAGTAGCTGATAGTTGTGGTACTTGTGTTAAAATAACAGCATCATGTTCTTCCGTGCCTAAACTTATATTTGACAATCTTTTATTTTTTCCATCCCACTTGTCATTTTGTAGTTGTAGTAAGGTAAACTTTTCACTTCCTTGCATAAACTCATCACCTTTCTTTGACACCACCTGATTTTGTTTAACAAAAGCGGATGTTCCTTTCTTCAAGCTTTCATTCATTTGTCTCACGGTAGCAGCATCCGATGGAGTTGAACCATCTTTCAGATTGGACAACACTTTTCCATGACAATCAATAACAGCACCATTATATAAAATACAATTATCTTTAATGTATTTTATATTAACACCATCACTTTCTTCTTTAGGATATCCAATATCGTTTATAGTATATTTATAGAAGGAAAATCCATCTTTTTTCTTTTCTGGTATTACAGAGTGCAAATAACGCTTATTGATTGTATCTGTATCCTCGGTTGGATCTGCCACATTAGTTATTTTATAATTTAAAGCATTGTACCTTTTTCCACTTTTAGTCTTTTCCAACAGTAAAGCGTATTCCATCGCAGATAGAAAATAGCCTTTATTAACAACATCTCCATTGTTGACTGGTTTTGCAACGTTAATAACCCTGTGAGATTTTGCATCATACAGTTGGTTGTCGTCGAGTTTTAAACTTGTAGATGTTACCTCCTTAACTGTTTTTAAATTTGTTGCATCTCCATCTTCTTCTGGATCTCTAACAAACTTTAAACGTTTATTATTTATGTTATAGTCACCTTCAGGTGTTTGCGGTAATCCACTTCTTTTTCTGTTTTCTCCAACTTGCACTCCTAACGCGGAGTATCGTCCGAACTTGTCGACGCTCATGTTAGAACTGACACATTATACGCCTGCAACTCTTATATATCCGCGGACAATTATACAATTATGCCGCGATTCCTGAGTTCGTCAATCAGAGCTACCCATTCATTATTTAAACCTGTATGACCGGCTTCCATGGCTTCATGCAATAGTCTCATTCTATCAACCAATTTATTGATGTCGTTGTAGTAAATCACATTCGTATTGTATAGATTTTTCATCAATCCTTTGCCAGATGTTGAAGTATCTCCTTTACTCTTTTTACCATGTTGTTCAAGAAGTGATAAATCCATAAGTGATAAAGATTTTCTTTTCAGTGGTTGTCTCACCGCTGGTGCAGTACGTAATGTTGGCAATTTTCGTGGAGGAAACAACTTTTTTATAACAATGTTATATTTTGTTGCACGTGAACGATTAATCATTGCATCCTTTAAGTAGTTTCTTTTATGAGCGTTAGTATTTTGTAGAATCTCCTTAAAAACACTTAAATCTTTGGATGAATATCTTAGTGGTATGTTTTAAAAATTAATTCATAAAGTCCTTTTGTTCCTTTATATTTATGCTCACCAATAATGATGTAATCGTCTTGTGTTATTTCAAGCTTTGAATCGCCGATCTTTAATTCATTCCCATCAATTCTTGCTCCGTATACGTGTGATCTACTCAAATTCGGGTTTGATTTCATGTCATGTAGCATCTTCATTATATATTTTCTTCCAAGAGGTCCATGTTGTAATATATCGCTACTCAATTGAGTTAAATTTGGAATAGATTGTTCTGCTTCAGGTATTGGCTGTTCTTCTTCCTTTTCAACAATTGGTTCTTCTTCTTCTTTTGTTTCTTCTTGCTCACTAGCACTAGTATATGAATCATTGTCTTCTTCTTTTTTTAATGCTTGTACTTCTTGTTTAGAAACTGGTAGTAAAACATCTCCTTCATAACGAGGTTTACCAATAGTTTCTGATATCTGTTTTAAAGGTTCCGTAATAGGTTTAAATGTAGTCTCTAGAAATTCTACTCTTTCACTTAAACCCATCCTCAATGCACGATTCTTCATCCTAATAGAATCACTGAGTGATTTTATTTCTTTCAATAGTTTTTCTTGATTCACCATGTTTACACTGTGAAGTTCAACGTGTAACTAGATGTAGCATCGGTAGTTCAACGCATAAATACAAATTTATCCAACCCTATACGATACCTACCATTTTTAATATCTTCTTCCTTCATAATAACGAGAAAGCCATATTTCTCATTCCATGCTTTGCCACACATCTCTTTAAATTTCCCAAATGCCATATCCGCATTTACATGATCATTATATATATGTTTTTAAATTTGTTTCATCTTGCTTGAAGATGATCAACATATTTGCATTGTCTCTTATGAGTTGTTTTGGAATCTTACTGTATGTTTGACCAATATAAATGCTATCGATATTATGATGTCTTCCATAGCGAAGTAATTCCTTATGGTGTCGTGATTTTCACAAGACACATCGTCAAAAATAAAAATAGAAAATGGTTTTGCTTCATTTGGTTGCATAATTGTTTCACTGCATTAAACTTGTAGAAATTCACTTCAGGTACACTTGCAAGTACTTTATCCAATAATTGATATTTTGGTTGTTGCAATGATTTTGAAAAAAATGTATATATTGTTAAAGCGCAATCCTTTAGGATTAGTATAAGGTTAAAAACAACATTTGTTTTTCCACAATTTGAAGGACCAGTTATTAAACATCTTATCGTATTCGGTAGTAATTCACCATGTTTACCATGATTTAACTTATCATTGTCAACCGTCAATTCATCAATATTATTGTTATTAAATCGATCTTTTTGTTGTACAACCTCCATCTTGTGTCAATGTTAAACACAAAATGAGCTATTAAATTACTATACCAAGTCTTTTGAAGGAATCCAAGAGTCTTCACTTTTATCGAATCCTAACCACCGGACTTTAACCATATCCTTTTTCCTTTGTAATACCTTTTCAACAAGATATACATCACCGACTGTTGATTTCAACAATTCATGTCCGTAGAATCCACCTTGAAGTAATTCACCCTTGTTATCCTTTAATAAGTAAGTTTCAGGTATAGTTGGTAGCACTTTATAAACTGTAAATACTTCATTAGTCCAATTTGGTAGATATCTTTTACTAAATACACCTTTGTATTTGCTTATACGAACTTTATCGTTGACTTTAAACTTTTTTGGTTGCGAACTTTTCCAATTTAGGTGTTGTATTATTTCTGATGCGTTGTAATACAACCTTAGCATTAGCGCTGTTTACTTGGATAGGTTTCATTCCGATGGTACGATGATATTTGTTGTTATACTCTTTTATAAGTTGTGGTAATATGTCATACCACACGTATGATCCTCGTTTTGAAATTGTTTGTACATCGCTCCTTTCAATGTTCTATTGAACCTTTCAATTATTGAAGCTTTAACTTCAGAATTTGTAGAATAATGATTTATTTGATATTTCTTCATCAAAGCTCCAAAGTCTTTATTAAAATATTCTTTTCCATCATCGGTCTGTAGATGTTTGATTTTGAATTTATTTCTTTGTATCGTTGTTTCCATAGCTTTTGTAACACTTTTACCAGTCTTATCCTTCAATGGTAAAGCGTCAGCTATTTTAGTAAAACAGTCTATAATTGTTAAAATATATTTGAAACCTTGTTTAATTTACTGTGCGGTATCATTTCAATGAGATCAGCTTGGTAAAGATCATTCCTTTAATGATTGTACTTCTTCTTGGAAATCTTCTTCTTGCTGGTTTATGTAGTTCATTTACAATCTTGTCCTTCACACTTTCCATCTTCAGGTGTTGGTTGCACATCGCTTGTAAAAATACTGATCCGTACAACAGTTCATTCTCTTTTATATAGTTTGAATATAGGTCAAGGCCATTTCATATTAGTGTAAAAAAGAGGGAACATGGCATTGGGCTTGCCATGTCCCCTCTTCTTTACGGAAAGGAAAAAAAAGGAAGAAGGTAGAGGACGAAGAATAGGTTTACTGGTCGATAGGGTCAGGGAGTAGTGACCGAACGGTAAAGTATTAATTTTATCTTCTAAAATATGGCGCTTGTCATCTTTGTAGCTTAATGCCCACTTTGTTTGTTGACACTAAAGAGTTGATGATTATAACTTCTAATAGTGTTGAACGTTGCAGTTGTTTCAACATTTTCAAACAAACATCTTTTATAATGTTCAAACTGTACGTTCTTCTTCAGGAAAGAGGTTTTATTCCTTTGGCCTTTTTCGTGACTTGATGTTGATTCCTTTCGCTTATGTACAGTTGAAATGAATATAGTTTGGACATTAATGCTACAATTTCCATCATCGGCACACCATTTGTTTCATCTTTAAATTTTCCCAATACTTTCTTGTTTCTGTCGTAGTCGTAATTTGGATGATCCTTAGGATAATCGGAAAAGTCGAAATCATCTTTATACATAAAAGTGCGTAGATCTTCGTACATGTCATTTGTTTTAATCCAGTAAATTAGTGCATCCGTATCCATATATGCAATACCAATGTTCTCTCTTCCATAATAGTTAACCATCTTCTTATAATGAAACTCGTACATGTGTGTTTTGGAAATATCCAAGATTGACATTCCAAGATACAAAGGACGATCCATTACAACTGACTTCTTGTTCATGGAAATAACAACTAGATTTTCATTAATAATTACAGATGAACCAAGTTTGGTTGTTGCACTAATTTCTGTAATTTTACTGGATCAGTTACCAATTTGATATCCTTATGTTTCCTTTTGTTTTCCAAAGTCTTGCCAAATATTGCGTTGTTCATTAGTTTGAAGAAATCTTTTTGAAAACTTGATGTAGCGCCGGCTCTTCTTTTGTGTTGTTGTCATGTACGGTTTTAACCAACAAGATTGAGAGAATTGTAGTACTCGATTGATTTTTGTAATTCTTAATCCCAAGTCTAAGGCCTGTTGTATCATCCAGTAGTGTAAAACATACCGAGACTTGTTGGTTAAAGTCATCAATAATTTTGGCCATCTTCCAGTTGGAGAAATTTCGGTCTTCGGAAGAAGTGGTAAATCATAATGTTCGTCGTGAAGATGTTCGGGATATTCAAAATCGACGTCAAATATGTAACCAGTTTCTCCATATTTCGGTATATCCATTATGTTTCCAATTGATTCTGGGTCTATCCATTGAAATTATCATATGGAAGGGGATTCGACATTGCCCATCCGTATAAGTTATTTGCATCAAAATAACCCAGGAATGTTGTTGGTTTTGATGCATCATAATCGGGCAAATACTTGTTGTTTGCCCTGACATGACGTGTTTACACTTTGCGTCAATCCTCCTCGAACTCCTGACTCTAACATCAAAACCATATCTATATCAGTAAGAAGTTGTATTTTACAATTTGTTTCTTTCAACATGGCTTGCCACGCTAGTCCAGGCGAAGTGTACGAATGAAGAGGGTCCAATCCATATGCCGCAAAACACGTATTTCTAATTCTTCCATCACATCACATAATAAAGTCACATCTAGTTTAACATAAAAATCTGAATATTCTCCCAATGTTCTAAATCCTAATTCGTTCCATACTTTGCATGCGTGATCATAATCATCTTGAGATATATCCATGTCGTACAGTTTACTTTTAAATTCTTCTTTTGGAGGTAGTGATGTTTCATTAAATCTTTCTAAACTGTCTATGTAATCATATGGGAAAACACCTTTTCGAAGTACCAGATCAGTTTGTCGCTGTTCAATCTTCTTTGTTTCGATTAAATCTTGTTTCCTTAGGTTTTCAGAAAGTTTGGACAAACTCGACGGCAAAAAATCGGTAGGAGTCCAAGAATCTTAATTTGACGTTTCCAACTTCTTTGGAAAAACTTATGAACTTTTCTGAAGTTTCAGCTAACACATCGATTTTACCGTCGTCTCTTCCTAGTTCAGGTATTATAAAATGAGCGTCGTACCCACTAAGATTATGCAGAACCACAGGGATAAATAGTGGTAAACGATAGCTCAAGTTGCATTTATTACAAGCAGCACCCCTGTAATAACCTGTGAGGTGGTCATGATCTTTAACTTTATAATTCTCAATAGTAAAATCATTTTTGCACAAGAAACAGTGAGTTGCATTTTCATGTTGAATTTCTTCTTCTTCGTCCATCGGTTTCATTGGTACAATATTTGTATATAATCTTTGTGTATTTCCAGCTATTGAATATAGGTGATCAAGAAATATTTTTCGGCATTTTCACCACGATATACTAGAGGTTCTGAAGTTAATCCATATTTGTTCAAATGTTCT
Organism: Neoaliturus tenellus; assembly: GCA_030545055.2. Classification (NCBI taxonomy): domain Eukaryota; kingdom Metazoa; phylum Arthropoda; class Insecta; order Hemiptera; family Cicadellidae; genus Neoaliturus; species Neoaliturus tenellus. Next base: position 16,048 of record JAQYXR010000755.1, read on the forward strand.
TCTGATAATGTTGATTTAACCATTAAACAAAAACTGTTTGGTTTGTGCATTTGATACTTGACACTTTTTCTTGCTTCACAATTTTCATCTTCAACTGGAACAAGTGTTGATTCAAAGTCCGCATACACAACTAAAGGATACGGTATTGATGATAAACCTTTTGAAATGTAACGAATGCTCTGTTTTCCGAAGGTAGGTTAATCTTTGCTTCATAATTATTGTTACATAGTCTTTTGTGCTCTTGTAACCATTCTCTTCCGTGTAGTCCATCTCGTTTAAAATTGAAACATCTCTTGCAAATTAACTTTCTGTGTCGATCTTTAGAAAGCTGCTTATTAACAAGTGAGTCAAATTTCTTTATGTACACATAGTGAGACACATCTCCTCGCGTTAGTAGTTGTAAATCCGTATGATCTGGTAGCTCTTCTTTTGCAATACGTAAAGGATACACTTTGTTTGAACTATCTAATGCAAAAACATTGATAGACGTACCGGGATTTTTCTTCTCAAATTTTGATATATCTCCTAGCGATACAGGGTAAGTAATTCCTTGAAAATTGTACCTATGTCTTTGATTTTCATAGTGTTGGTTAGGTGTATCGAAATGATTTGGTACAAACTTAGATGTCATAGCATATCGAAAACATTCGTTATCTTGATTTTTCACATTAATACACGATCTTGTATCCTTGATTCTTTGTGGCAAAGGAATATAACTAGATCCCATTAATCCATAACCATGTTTGTGTACTTTTATATCTAATTAATTCAATGCTTGTAAGACTCCATCCAGATCCTCTTCCTTCGTGTTCCTGAATCTTTGTTAATATTTCTTCTATACAGTTCTCTACTATTGAATCAATGTTTGAACTTTCCATGATGGTTCGGTTTTTTGTTATGAATCCTCTTGTGATAATTCTTCTTGTACATTTATAAACATAGCTTCTAGTAGTAAACCAAATTTAAGAAAGTTCAATCTTTTCAATTCTTCTTTTAAAGTTTTACTTACGATTGGTTTTGCTTCTCTAATAAATTCTTCTAAGTTCAAGTTTTCATTTTGAATCTTATGATGCATTACTACTTTACCGGGTAAAGGCAAATACTTGTAGATTCGGTAAAGTAGTTGAAGATGTTGCTGATATTTCATCTTGTTCTTCTTGTTCTTCTTGTTCTTCTTGTTTTTCTTCTGCGTTGTTGTGAATTAGTTCTTTATGACAGTCTAATAGAATTTCATCGTGAAACGATTCCGAACATTTATCGCAATGATACATGTTGAGGTGTTTACTCTTCGAAGTTTCGCAGAGAAATGAAATGGGCTCTCACATTCCTCCTTTTATAACGGTCCCCCTACCACTATTTCATCTTCTTCTTCTTCACTATCCAAGAAAATCAAACGTTTTCAACAAAATATTAACCTTCTACAAAATTTATTGTCCGTTCATATTTTTTAATACTAGTTTGAATTTTCAATATTTTCCTTGTTTAACTATTATTTCTTTATATAACATTATTCACACTTTCTACTTCAAGCGTTTTTGCTGATATCATCTCTTTATTCTATTTTAACAATCTGCATAAATACAAGTTCATTTGTCGCGCCGACTCACTATAAATCCAGCTTTCGTACAGTACACTTCACTATTTCATCTTCTTCTTCTTCACTATCCAAGAAAATCAAACGTTTTCAACAAAATATTAACCTTCTACAAAATTGATTGTCCGTTCATATTTTTTAATACTAGTTTGAATTTTCAATATTTTCCTTGTTTAACTATTATTTCTTTATATAACATTATTCACACTTTCTACTTCAAGCGTTTTGCTGATATCATCTCTTTATTCTATTTTAACAATCTGCATAAATACAAGTTCATTTGTCGCGCCGACTCACTATAAATCCAGCTTTCGTACAGTACACATCTCAACGCATCTCAACGACTAAATTACAACATGTATTTCAATATGAATTTTCCTTATACAAATACTATTTCAATAACTTCACAGCAAACAAAATTCTAACCTCATAAAGTTGATAGGAAGATATGCGAACTTTTAAATCAACCCCGGTTAATGTATGCGCAAATTTAGTACGACCAACAATTGTTGAATTTCAGTTTTGAACTAACTTTTAATTTATGCGCAAATCTACTTCAAACCCTCACTTCACAAACTTAATAAAGAGAATTACATTAATTTGATACTTATTTCTACCGTTACACTAGCTCCATTCTCAAAAAGATATAAATAAAATAGGTCCTGGATACTGTTCTTTTTCACGTCCTGCATGTTCCTTAATGAATTCGTAAGCCAATCTTTTTGAATATTCATTATGATACACTTCTCTTACATAAACAAGATTTTTTTCTTCCAGAAATTTCGCTTGAACTAATGGTATTTTGCTTACATCATCCTTGTCCATCAGAGGTAGCTTGTAGGTGAAAGTATTTGGATGTAGTTTTGCGGTTTATCAAGTAGAGAACAAAATTTTCTATAGAATTTCTGCTCAGTGCCTGTAATACTATTAAAAGATAAAGTGGTAAGCATCTTGACGGCACAAGGTGCAAGTACAGACTAGAAACCTGGAGGTTCATAGCCGCCTTTTATGAGTTTTAAAAATGGGGAGGGGGAAGAATAAGGATTGAGAAAGGATAAGGTGTAGGGTGGGGGAAGAGTAATTTGATTATTAAACCACTTGGCGCTGTAAATAGCCGCCAACATCACACCTTGTTCGTAGCACTCCTTCATTGTTTGAGCCCACTGCCGCATGCGGTCTCTATCATTTGGTGTTATAAGAAAAGAATTACAATCATCATACAATATTAAAAGAGCCGATTCGTACGTAAGATCCTGAATCCAACCATTTATGAGCTTCAGACATGAATTTTTCTATTGTATCGAATGGGAATTGTGGATCAATTGCTATAACTTTCAGTTCTTCACTAATTTTAACGCTATAATAATCATCTTCATCATCATCTTCACTGTCACTGTCGTTATTTAAAGTGTCTTCAGGTTGTTCAAAAACATCAGAAATTTCGGAAGAACTGAAATTTTCACTAAGACGAGGAGGCATTTTTAAAACAAGTAATATTGTAAAGAGCAGAGACGAAACAACAAGAGTGGCGTGTAGAAGCGGAATGAGGAGTGAAACAACGCTTGCTCCACTTTTATTACGGGTATGCTAATGAGAGGGGTAACAGCTGGCCGTGACCAATTATTGATCCGGGAGTTGGGGGGAAAGGAAGAAGAGGGGGTATTTATTTTAAATAATTCGCATAACTTTTAACTCAAATAAGATAACCAAATTCTTCTTTTTACTAAAATGTTCGTCTTACATAGACGTTTTCATGATGTATCACTTGTCGTAATCGATCAAACCATTATCGAGTTTATGGCCATTTTAATTTTCGGGGGGGGGGACTAAAATGTTTGTCTTACATAGACGTTTTCAATGATGTATCGCTTGTCGTAATCGATCAAACCATTATCGAGTTATGGCCATTTTAATTTTCGGGGGGGGATTTAATCTCCATTTTTATGGGGGGGGGTTCCGCTTGATTAGTCACCGGGGGGGGGGGGGGTTCCGCTTGAGTGAACACGGGGGGTTCCACTTGGGCGCTCATGCGGAACCGATCTTCTCACGAGATAGTCGTTATATGATAATGAAGGCAAATGTTCATCGCGCCGCTACCGCTAATTAACTCGCATTCGCGGTGTTCATATCTTTCCTACTCATTACATATACGTTTCCTACTTCATTATTTCAAGACTAATTAACTTGCAAAACAACAGTCTCTGTCTTTGAATGCTGATGAGATTTCATTAGGAACCATTCTTTGCACGCTATATGAAGCTACACCGGCAAACAATGCAAGTCGGAGTGGTCATATAACTGTACAACGGCCTCAGAAAAGTAGATCACGAGACTTAGAGTGTTAAAAATAATGGGGGAGAAACACAACGCTCTAGCTTGCACTTATACCAGACGGGAGCATTTTTCAAGTAAAGAGTTTTCTTGACTGGAGTTGAAGCCGTAGTAGAAGTTGAAGCTTGTAATAGAAGAGCAGGCTGTAGTGGAAGTTGTAGTCAGCAGAGATGACATCGTGTTAGTTCTGTTCGCAGTTCGCAGCGTAACGTCTGGAAACAGAATGAAACGTTAGCCGTGGTCGATGCGTCTTTTATAACAATATGCTAATGAGGAAGGGTTAACAGCCATAAGTGGGGGAAGGTGGGAGGGAAGGAATGAGAGGGGGTATTTATTTCAAATAATTCGCATAACTTTCGACTAAAATAAGATAACTAAATTCTTCCTTAACTAAAATTGTTCGTCTTACATAAACCTTTTCAATGATGTATCGCTTGTCCTAATCCGTTAATCCATTATCGATTTATAGGCATTTTAATTTGGGGGGGGAGGGGGAGGGGGGAGGGGGAGGGGGAGGGGGAGGGGGATCGGAGGGGGGGATTTAATCTCCATTTTTTATGGGGAGGGGTTCCGCTTGATTAGTCACTGGGGGGGGGAGGGGGGGGGGTTCCGCTTGATTAGTCATGGGGGGGGTCATTGACCCTTCCGAAAGTGGGTCAAGGTCATTCAAGACTTATAATGAACCAAGGTGATGGGAACAGTAGTAACTGTTCCCACCACCCTGTTTGCCTAACGGTTCCCACTCCCAACAAACTAGTTACGTTCTGCGAGGGACATCGACGCAATTTTGTTTGGTCCGTCCGCATTCAAGCGTAACGTCCCGGCCCGCATTCAAGCGTAACCACTAATTACAAGGAAACTGGAACAGCTAATGCAGAAACGCAACTCTAACACCCACCCAAGCTAATCCCACCCATCATATTCCTAAACAAAATGCAAAAAACCTAGTCCGCTACCCTACAATTTGCGGATGTCCCACCCCTTCTAAGTGAAGTTCAACCGAACTTCTGAATTTACATTTAATCTACCCCCTATCATCTAGCTGAAAGGCAAAACAACAACATTAATTATTAATACCAACACTTAAAACTAACAACACATCATTATTAAATATCAAATAATTCAACACAACCAAATACCATCATTATTCTTAAAATTAATACACCTTAACGCTAAACACAACTTATAACTAACATCGCAATGCGCAAATTAATTCTTAAATTAAGTGCAACTTACAACTAATATTTACACACACACACACACACACACACACACACACACACACACACACACACACACACACACACACACATACCACATTGCATTAAAGAACGCAACGTAGTATTAGAAGTTCAAATATATATAGGCCTACTATATATTTGAACCTCTTACCGAGTCGCCAACGACTTTTCGCTATGAAAACTCGTTGACGACTGACGCGAAAATCGGGCTCGTATCGCTCCTCGGGTTTTCGAGTGGTGGGGGTAATTAATGCAGTGGTGGGGAAATTGTTTCACTCCAGTACGGTCTTCAATCCACTCCAGTTCGCAGCAGTGTAAAAATGAAACGAAGGAGTGGGGGTGGCGCATGCGCAGCGACGTAAAATCCAAGGTTTGAGGTTAGAACTTTCCGTGCACAGTAGAGCTAAATTGAGTAATACAGGACTCGGCGCATGCGCAATAGCGAGGAGTGATTCCGATCCGGAGAACTCGTTGCATTCGCAGCAGCGCTAAAGTGAGTAATACAGACTAGGCGCATTCGCAGTAGCGCTAAAGTGAGTAATACATGACTAGGCGCCGTAGCGTGAAGTTGGCTCACTCCAGTACAAGTTATAGCAGCATAAAAATGAAACGAAGGAGTGGGAGCGGCGCATGCGCAGTGACGTAAAACCAAGGTTTGAGGTTAGAATTTTCCATGGTGGCTGCCATGTTTAATTCTGTTTCATTCAAACAATAGTAGTTCATGGCTGGCATGGGATGTGAAGTGTGGTAATTAGATGGGGTTAGCAACCGGTCGTGACCGGCCATTGACCGGTCATCGACCCGGCGGGGTTCCGCTTGAGTGACCACCGGGGGGGGGGGGGATTTTAATCTCCATTTTTTATGAGGGGGAGGGGGGGGGGTTCCGCTTGAGTGAACACGGGAGGTTCCACTTGGGCGCTCATGCGAAACCGATCTTCTCACGCGATAACCGTTATAAAAGAAGATTGTTCATCGCGCCGCGACCATTAATTAACTCGCATTTGTGTTGTTCGCATCCTTCCTACTCATTACATATACGTTTCGCCAACTTCATTATACAAGTCTAATTGCTACTAATCTGGAGTTTCATTTACATTAGCACATGTCGTCCTGTTTGAATCACCTTCGCGTGCTCGACGTTATATCTCATTCATCTGTCTTGTTCTGACTTCTACACGTCTGATATACTTCTTGTGATGGATACGCAATGTTTAAAATTGAAACTTTTGCGGACACAACATATATTACGAAGTAATTCCAAACCTTCTGTTTCAAAGATTAAAACTAATTTAACAAAAGTAAGGAAGAAATTAAGTTTTAACCCGTTGTACTCTGCTAGAACTTCGCAAGTTAGCGTTGACGATAGTGTTATTCACAACATTTTGCGTTCAATGTTACGTTTCCACAACTTCGAACTTGTTACACCTATCGACTGTGTTCAGCAGGTTTTCATATTTTACCCCCACCCTTCCTTATATAAGCGCGCGCTCACGACAATTCCTGTTTCATTGTTTTGTACACTCTTCAGCTAACATGAACTAACTTTTAATTTATGCACAGTTTTAATTCAACCCCGGTTAATTTATGCGCAAATTTAGTTCAACCCCCAGTTGTTGAATTTCAGTTTTGAACTAACTAATAATTTATGCGCAAATTTAGTTCAACTCCCAATTGTTGAATTTCAGTTTTGAAGCAACTTTTAATTTATGCGCAATTTTAGTTCAACCGAGCGCCATCTCCACTCCCCCCATTGATTAATTCACCATCCGACAGGCCGGAAGCCCTAGGCCCCCATTAACTGGCATCTACAGTCACGCATATATTTCGACGCGTCATGTTTCATTCTTCATTCTCGTTCTATCCGCGGAACTTAACACTTCTATCTACCTTCTCTCTCTCTCTTGTTATGACTGCGCTATGTTTGAACTGACTTTTATTTTCGTTCAACTATTAGAGTTTTTATTAACACCGTCGAATTACAATTTTGAACTAATTTTTAATTTATGCGAAGTTTTACTTCAACCCCGGTTAATTTATGCGCAAATTTAGTTCAACTCCCAGTTGTTGAATTTCAGTTTTGAACTTACTTTTAATTTATGCGCAAATTTAGTTCAACTCCCAATCGTTGAATTTCAGTTTTGAACCAACTTTTAATTTATGCGCGAATTTAGTTCAACCCCCCAGTTGTTGAATTTCAGTTTTGAACTAACCAATATTTTATGCGAAGTTTTAATTCAACCCCGGTTAATTTATGCGCAAATTTAGTTCAACCACCAATTGTTGAATTTCAGTTTTGAAATAACTTTTAATTTATGCGCAAATCTACTTCAAACCCTCACCCCACCTCCCCCAACCTCATTTAATATTCGACCGGAAGACACCTGCCCCGGAACATGGCTTCCGGCGGCACGTGGCCGGTTTTGAAAGTGGCTTTTTCTATCTACTTTTGAAATTTATGAAGGTGTATATTGAATATAATATATTCAATGAAAATCGAACGAAACAAACGCCATTTAGAGCTCTTTAAAAACTTTTTTTATATTCAGAATTTAAAATTACATATGACTTTCTAATAAAACATTTTCATCACTTTAAACCAAAATTTTGAAACTATTAAAAACATTTGTTTAAAAATAATTGTATTAAACATTACAATTATTAAATTGTAGGCTACCTGTTTAGTAAGATATTAAAAACACACTTATAAGTTAGTTTTTATAGTTAGTGTACAGTTTATTACTTTATATAAATAATTGTATGATGTAGACCTACCATTCGTAATGTTGGTTCACTCTATTGGTCAAAACTGCTGAATACTGTTAATAAGGATATAACTAACGTGTTAATATTGTATCAGAAGGACAACATTTTGCAAGGAGAAATTTTAAGTATTGGTCCATTCGCCATACATAATAGTACTAAAAACACTTACCAATAATACTTAAAATTATTGAATTGCGGTTGTATTAATATAGACGATTTTAAAATTCTTCCTTATTTATTTAGGTTTTTATAGAATTATATGCATGATTGTTACTTAGGTCTACTTATATTTACCTATAGGGCCTATTTAAAATAGGCCTAACTTGTATTTTATTCTGTACTAGAAAGAATTTAACAGTAAAACTATAAAAATAGTTTAAGAGGAAAAGGATTATAACGGATTGCATGGGTGACTAATTTAGAAAATGATTCGGTCGGATTTAACCGCTTTCAAGGCATTACAGGACTGGGAAATTGTAATCCGAGTTTATGCTCGGTAAACAAACCTCAATCGGGTATAATTAGTTTACTCAAAGGTGCGAAAGCCTGAGAGGATTGACGGCTTAATTTATAAATAGCTAGACTTGTTGCCGTCTCCGGCATCTTTACAACGCAGCGCTGCCGGACGGATTTCCGACTGCACGGAGCTAATAGTATTGTGATTTAACAACAAATTATTTCAAAATACTACTTCATCTCAATTCTGTATTTAGTTTAAAATAATCTTAAAATATTTAGATATTGAAAAAATTTCTTTTCAGATTATGTCTAATAGTTGGCATTGTTGTTTATTTATATGCAAGTGACGAATTTGCTTAATTTTATTAAGGGTTCTATGAGTCAGTCTTTGTCTTTAGGTTCCTATAATAAGAAGTGAAAAAAAAATAATAATTTCTATGTTACTATTGATTTGGAAGGTTGACTTCAATGATTTTCGGCAGCCGTACTTGAAATTTACCATAAATAAAGAATATCGTTATCGTTTATCGTTTCAAGGAGAGAAATCTATTATTTATACATTGTCAGAAAGGAACTCGAGCGTGTTTGAAAAAAGATCTCCTAAATTATCCGACATAAAGTCTTCTTCGCCCCTGTAAAAAAAAAAAAAAAAAAAAAAAACACACACACACACTAAAACATGCCTCTACATTCGCCTGTTTCCGACAGCTTTAAAAATATTTTTATAATAAAAAAACACGTATTTTAAATAAATGTTGTAGTTGGTGCTCTGATACCATATATGGTATTATTTACAAATAAATTGTAAGTATCTGTAAAAATACATCGTAAAAGTAAGAAAAATTTAGTTATTTTCAGGTGGCACTAACAATAATTACTTTAAGGTGTGAGAACTTGAATGTAACTATTTAATCAACAATTTGAACAACGTTGTCCAAAACAGAAAGAAACAACAAGCATGTGTCGTCCAAAAGTATTATGGTTTACGTACCCAAATTCGTTACTAGCCCAAATTGAAGACTTAAGTAATGTGGTTATTATTTCATAGAATAAACTGATAGTTAAAGAAAACATCTAACACCTTGTAAAAAAATATAATAAATTTTTTTTCTACCATTATTATACGACCCAATATTTTATGGTCTACAAGTAAACTAATATTTTAATGTCGGCATAGTCGTTCTTATTTAAAAAATGCTTCTATTGTTAAACGCCGACATAAGCATTGCATATGGGAGATGCCACTTTCTCAGTATGAAAAATTCACTTTCAGTTATAGAAAAAATTACTCAATGCTCTCAATGCTATATATGTATATTTAAAAATACATTGTACGATTGTGTCTGATTATAATAGTATTACAGCGGTTGATGCTTGTTAGGATCGTCATAAGCGGTTCCGCTGAACCTGATAATGGGGCGTGATATGTATGGATATTGGCACTCGGATGCATACATTGTGCTATCAAGTCCCGCTTAACGCGGCGAACTAACATGGCCTTATTAAACCGTATAAAGTGTTTTGGCTACAATGTTCGTATTACATCGCAAGAACCACTGCTATTTAATACAGTGAAATAAAATAATCTTTTTATATACTAAAATTGTTTATAGGGCAAAAGTGAATTCGGAACTAGTAATTCAGCATTAATTATATTTTAGTTTTTTTAGCGAATTTCCCATAGGGAAGAAATTTTTTGCACATATATATTATATATATATATATTATATATATATATATATATATATATATATATTATATATGAGGTTTGGACCGGTCTCCGTCAAAACAGAAAACGCAAAGATTGTGTAGTAGTGTTTTTTACTTTTTTTTATTGATGCCTTATAGATCAACTGAACTGATCTATATCCCTTTGAATCTTATTGTGAATTGCATGTAATGAAATTTCGATTTAATTTGTTCCGTAATGTTAATATGCTTCTATGTATTAGTAACCCGCAATGCTGAAATGTTTTTAAAAATTAAAACTTTCTGATAACATTTGTTTTTTTTTTATTGGTGGTTAATAAACAACAACAAAATCACACAGTCTAAAGACAATTGGTAACCATTATTGATTTACAGTGAAACAGTTATTGACTGTAATGTAGCCTATCGTATAAATAAATTGGTTACTCGACTGAGGAGCAAAACCGCAACGGATGAAACTGTGATGCCGCTATTGTAGTGGTGGATGAAAGTTGCAAGGCCATTGTAGCGGGGATGGATAGAGGCTACGGTACGGTTCAGCACAATACAAGTAAAACTCACCGGCACGTGCCTACTTCAATCTGACCAATGGAACCGGCAACTTATTGTTGGGTTAACAGTTAGGCTTATGTTTAATTTAAAAAATATTGTGGTGGCGAAAAACTAAATCATAACAAGATGCCAGTAAACTAGCGCCCAGCTTTCTCCATGCAGAGCTAGACTATAACCACATGACTAGTGAGGTGAACTGTTCATTTCCAAGTTCATTTCCTTTATAAAATATTACAAATCTAGACATAATATGTGTTCCCTTATTAGTTTAACATGATTTCATATGGTAAAAGTAATGATATTTAACCTGCCCTTGTTCACATTTGAAACAAGGTTCTGTTCTCGATTAAAAAAGGTCGAATTTCTGTGATAGCAAAACTGGAAGATGCCTTGCCCTGAGTAATTAAGTTAGTTGCGGAGCGAGAGGGTCCTTTGAGGGAGAAGAGGGTGTTTCGAATCAAATCCCTTCACCGCTACAAAGATTATCTGCAAATTTAAGCAATACTTTTTGTTATTTTTACACATATTTTTATCATATTGCTTCGGAACGCAAAATCGCGTTAAAATGTAAATAGGTAACGTAAATGGTGACATGGCTTCGGAAGTCTAAGATTTCCTCGTTTCCAACAGTGCATTAAAGGTCGGTGACTCGTAAAAAAATAACAGTCAATCAGGGTGGATTGCCGATAAACGGATAAGTCTGATGGAATGAGGATATAAAGAGGGCGAACGTGACGTGCTTGGAAACAGGAAAAGTTCGTCGGCTGCCGAGGAAACGGAAACGCCCCAAGTGAACCCGGGGTGATGGCATGGCAGATCAAATTGCAGTTGGTGCGGTTACATCGGTGTCTTGGGGCAAGTCATGATACTGTATAAATGAGATGCATTATGTGAAGCTCATTCCGGTGACTTGATAAAATGAAATCATAAGTTGACGTTTATTAAATAGTTTGTGTTTATAACTAAGTAGGCGTCACGAAATTGTGAGCATGAATTTATAACAGTGTTGCCGATTTGTGCCAACTCACCCAGCTGTTCGTTTTACGGCAAATGTAAGTAAAAATGAAAAAAAAACCAAAACCTATGACATATTTTGGTAAGAATAATGTAAATCAGCTTCCAAATGTTTACATTTCAAAGCTCGCAATTTCAGGGGTCTAGTTGTAGCTGATATATTATAATTAATAAATATTAATTAACAATTACTATGGCAAAGCAATAAAAATATCCTATATGAGTATATAAAATAATAATATTTACGTCACATAAATAGTTTAACCAGTTTTCATAAAATTGTTTGTTTTTGTGTGAAGATTTAGTTTATAAATAAAATGTTTTTTTTAAAATTTTGTTTACTAACAGTTTCGATGGCACTGTGGGCCATCTTCATCAGAGTTATGTTAAATTCGTTTAAATGTTTATAAACATCAAATTTTTGGCATTTTTAATATAATTAAAACATACAATTAAAAAACATGTGATGAAATAAGCCATTACAAAATAGTTAAAAAAACATATATATATAAAAATAATAAAATTGTAAAGTAAGGTAACTATTGTACACTGAAAAAACTCTAAGGTTGTCGATACACTATTTTTAAGGTTGAATGGAATTTAACTTTAGTAAAGTAACTAGCACCATATTCTAAAAATTATGGTAAGGAATGCATTAATCATAAGGTTATTACTACTTCAGATTAATAGTTATTTAAATTAAACGTAACTAAGGTTGTCGATACACTATTTTTAAGGTTGAATGGAATTTAACTTTAGTAAAGTAACTAGCACCATATTCTAAAAATTGTGGTAAGGAATACATTAATCATAAGGTTATTACTACTTCAGATTATAGTTATTTTAAATTTAACTCATATAAAGTTGTTATTGCAATAATGTTACACGTTAAGAAATAATTTACCTTTAGTATACAACCCCATCAGAAGACAGTATAAATTAAATTACATTCCTGTAGTAGATTATTTTTCATTTATTTTAGTTGAAGCGATGTGAGTCATAGTTCTGGGTCTTTAATTAATATTCTGCTAAGAAAAACGAAAGTTCGAATATTTATCCTTCCGCCCAAGAGTAGGGGTGGGGATGTTTTACACAGCATAAAGGCTTAAGAAAAAAGTAGTTCTTGAATGTAAACCGAACATTTTGAGATGTTGTGACTAATTTGGATATAGCGACCAAGCTTAAATTAACTATTGACTTTTTTATGTCTGCTCATATAATTACTGGTCAAATTTAACTTTATTTCTACCGTTTTCTGTCGAATCGGTAGGATCTGTCGATTTGGTTTCGGTTGCCGGTTGCCGCCGTTGCGGTTCGTTGGTTCCGTTCGTTATGGTTGGTGTTGGTGACTCCGTCCAGTGTAGCCATTTTTCCACTGAAATTAACTGAACCTGATTAAGTTAAATGGAAAGGGCTTCTTAGTTTTTGCAACAAAGTACAGTTGAAACGGACAACATAGACGAATACGACTAGCCAATTGAACTAATGCTGACAAGTTGGAACCCTTACGCCAGCCGTCGCCACAGATTATGTAACACATTTCCGTTCCCTTTCAACAAGTACCTCGGTGGCTTAGAGGGTAGCGAGCCGGCTTTACACACCGGCGGGCCGTGTTCGAATCCTGACCTCGCCGGTGAAGCTTGTTACTGTTATTTTACTGCTTTCATTAAATTAATAATAACTTTACTAAGGTAAACACAACTATAAATTTTTAACCTTAACTCATGTGTAAAATTAACCATAATATTGCTGGCAAATAGTGGCCTTAGCTTAAGGTTAATTTTAACTATACTACGTGTAGTAGAGTTTTTTCAGTGTATAAGACTATTTTGATCTCTTCAAGATTGGGAGCCAGGTTCTACTTAGTTTGAAGCCATCTTTTCTGTTGATGTTATTTGGTGTTTTTATTATTTTTATGGCTTCCCGAATCTTTCTTTTTAAATAGTCATCTTCGCTTATTATTAATAACTCCACATTATCATACATCATTAAATGCTTTGTTCCCTTGGGTGTTTTCTGCAATGGCGGAATGTTTTGTTTTTTCATTCTTGTCGTCTCTGACATGTTCTTTTGTTCTAGTTGAAACTGACAGAAGCATATCAAACTAGAATAAAAGAGCATGTCACAGACGACAAGAATGAAAAACCAAAAACTTCCGCCATTGCAGAACACACCAAGGAACAAAGCATTCAATGATGTATGTTAATGTGGAGTTAATAATAAGGGAAGATGACTATTTAAAAAGAAAGATTCGGGAGGCCATAGAAATAATAAAAACACCTAATAACATCAACAGAGAAGATCTGGCTCCCAATCTTGAAGAGATCAAAATAGTCTTATACAATAGTTACCTTATTTTACACCTTTATAATTTTTTATATGTGTTTTTATACCTATTTTTTATGGCTTGTTTTATCACGTGTTTTTTTTCTTTTTATTGTATGTTGTATTAGATTAAAAAGGTCAAAAATTTTATGTTTATAAACATTTAAACGAATTAAACAGAACTCTGATGAAGATGGTCACAGTGCCATCGAAACTGTTAGTAAAAAAAATAATAATAATAACAAAAACTAAACAAAGCTTTTATAAAACCCAAAAAGCATTTATTTATAAAGAAAAATGTCTTATTTAAGTTGAGGATCAGAAATATTAAGTTTGTTTTAAATTATTTGCTGTACAATCACCGGTTATGCAGAGGATTACACGAGGTGTTTACAATCAACCTGAGAATAGTATAAAACTGTATACGTTCATTATTAGGTAAAGGCAATTAAAAAATCCTACAAACGGGGTTCTACAATGCTACCTTAAACCGCAAGCCGCGTCATTTTTTTTTGTTTTTTTTTTTACATAATAATTTTTATTTCGGCAACGGTTGGTTGTTTTAAGTTCATATTTTGTATGATCCTTTATGACACCAATTTCCATTTTTAGGAAATGTTTTTCCGTCGTATACTTTTCAAATGGCACCAATTAAAAAATTTAAAGTCAAATACCTCAAAACCGGTAAATTATATCACAATATTAAAAGGCACGATAAAGTTGACAAATAAAATTATCTAACTAATTATACCTAGATTGTAAAAGGTCAGATAACGAATAACGGAGTTAATTTAGGTTATCTTAGTAGAACATTGCAATACTGTAACCCCGTTTTGTTTTGTCCGATCCATACAATCATGGAATTATTAGTGAAACAATTTGATTCGTCAACTTTTTTATGTCTTCTAAAATGTTGGTAAAATTTACCGGTTTTTTGAGGCATTTTAGTTTAAAAATTTAAAATTACCGCAATTTTGAAAATACTCAGCAGACAAAATACTTATTTTCTTAATTGGACTTTAGTGTCATAAAGGTTCATACAAAAAAAATTTTAAATTAACTTTAACACTATGGATATAAATATTAAAAATATCATTAAAAAGACATTATCAATTCACTTACCATTAAATTTAATATCTCACCGGTTGAAACCAATTTAAGTAATTCCCAGTAACTAAAATGTAAAACTTTGCTAAAAGGTATTTTCCCGCCAAATGTTTGCTTTTCGTCGACCGCTCCACAAAGCGTCAGGACAAACACATCGAGCAAAGTAAAGGTGGTGAGAAAAGTTGAGAAACAATTATGGAGCTAAAAGGCGGTAGATTGGAACTCAATAGCCGGCGTGAGTGCCAACAGTGGATTGAATGCCTCGATAAATCCGGTGTTTCCCCAGCAGCGCCGCGAGTCTGGCGTTGCGATGCCGCGGCGTATATCTTAAATTACCACAATTTATGTTTATGTAAAAGGAAAATAAAAAATATCAAAATTTTTTGTTATAATACATGAATCAATATTAATTTATTTATTTTATCTTCGACTATTGCAATAAGTAGAATGATATTACAAGTGACATCATAAAGAGATACACCATTAAACAAAATTCAAACGGTTGCATATCGAGGTCATAATTGTACGGGGTTCCCATTAAATAAAGATTCTAGATCAATCAATGAGAGCTAGGTATTTGACGAAATTAGTGTTTCAATTAATTTTGTTTAACTTTTTTGTATGCTATAAATTTTAACTATTATACCTTTAAATTGAAACAAATAAATTTAACTGTTATTTTCAGATTGTATTAAATAAATTTTGTAGGCCTACATATTTTTCCTACCCTAGAAAGATGATTTTAAATAAGCAGGGATGGGTGCATCGGATTTGGTATTACTATTGTCACATCCCAATCAAGGTTTCAATATTATATTTCATAAAAATAATTTTAATCATTTTGCCAAAGTCTGAGTTCCCATTATCTTCTACGAGTATCATTTACAGAACTATGAAAGTTTTTCACCACGCATGTTAAGGTTTCATTGAAGGCAGTAAAATTGAAGGCAGTATAAATAACATCTAATCTTACTTCCAAGAAATGGATTCATTTGTTTACAAAATAACAAACCAACAAGTGTTTGACAAATGTAGGCCTGCCTGTATAGATGTTATGGATGAAACTAGAATATCTAGATACAATGAAAAACAAACTGAAGTTGTCATATTAAATTTGTATAAGGACTTATATATCCAGACTAATTCATTTAATAAACTACACATAACCTCCTTACAAAGAACGACTAAACAGCTATAGTTACAATAATAAGTCTCAAAGTATATCTACAAAATATTAATTTTCAAACTTAAGCAAACAATTATGAAACTTTTAACTTAATAGGTGACATTTAACCTCACTAATAGGTTCAAAGCATATAATTGTAGTGAATGGAAGCGGGTACTTTTTTACTGTGAGCTGTTTATATACGAGCTAATTTTGAAAACGTCTTTTGAACTCAAACCCAATCCATTTGTGGAACACGGTGTTTTACCGCCCATTTAACTAGAGCGCCATCGAAGAGCCTCTGACAACTTTATAACAAATAAAACCCGCTCTCTTCTTCGCTCTTCTTATTTTTCAATACCTCTGTGTTTTTATTTTATTTTTGTATACAATTCATTTTACATTTCTAAATGACATTTATTTCAAAACTGATGAAATATATATTTATGCCTAGATTTCAACGTGTATTTACAAGTGTTAATTTTGATTAGAAATTAAATTAAAGGGAAAGACAACAGGTCGTATTAAAAAAACTTATAATCTCTGGTTATACCAAATCGCAATACATTCTCAACGGTGTTTACATATAAAATATCAGCGTGTTGGAGAGCTATTTGTGCTCATTACAAGGCGGCTGTCAGCGAGGGCTCGCCGAGGTCTGGAGCTAAAGCAATCAAAAGTTTGCTCTTAAGTGATCCACTCGATCAGTATTACTTGGTTCAGTCATATTAACTAAACGCCTACGCCCTCGATCGTTTTACTGAATTTAATTATCATTTGTAGTGCAATTAGCAGAGTAAACCAATAAAATTACTGAAAAAAAAAACGTGTTGTGAAATAGCACACAAAGATCACTATTTTATTCATAAATTAGGCATATCGTAATAGGAAAAAGGGAATGTTTATACTGACGTATAGTTCACTTATTTATTGTCTAAATTTCAATATTCAAATATTTATACATCAAAAATTAGGAACGTAATTAATTAACTTTTAATCTCACGGCAACCTTATTACTCGTAATGCAAGATAAATATTAAAAAATTTATAATTTTCTTCTGGAAAGGGAAAGACCGCTGAGAAATTAAATTATTAATAAAAACCAGATTGCAATAGAAACCCTATTATCTGTAGAAAACAAGTATTAATAAAATAGCTAAACTTGTTGATTTCAGATAAAACGCTGATAACACAAATTGGCAGCGATAAAGCTGCACTGTGTATTTGACCGCAGCCTGCCCACAAATGATACCAATCCTGACTACGACTTTTTCTGGTTGCAGTGCAATTAGTTTATGTATGCATTTGTACAGTAGACCTAACTTACTGCAGTCCCGAAGTTTGCACTATGCGCTGGTTTGCTGTTTACAAATTAAGGTTGCATGAAGTTTAACTGTGTTCTTTTAAATTATAAATTAACCAACGTACTGTTATGAAAAATGAATGGTTGAAATTTTAATAACTTCGTAAACGAAATATCTTATTAATTACAAAATCTGGTTTCTGAATAAACAAAATTCATCAACTACCTTTTTTGTGTTGGTAGTAGGCCTATTCTAGTCGATATTTAAACAAGTCAGTATACATGTTAAACAAGTATATGTGTATGTAAAACATATTATGTATATAGTATATTTTTCAAACGTGTATTTACAGAGTGTGTGTAAGACGTATGTATATCGTTTGGTGATGTGCATTGTCAGATTGAGTGTAGATTGTAGATTGTAGATGTGTGAGGATGTCGGCGTTGGCAGGACAGGCACGTCCGGCCAGACTCAATATTGGTCCTCGCTTATTGCTTGATAAATTCCACACAAGGACTTTGTGCCTGGGGCAATACGGGTCGCCTGTGTAAACCCGGGGTCTTATTGTGGTCGGAACGACGGCTCCTGCGATTGGTGATGGCGGAGGGTCCAATCAAACTTTCTATTTCACTACGAACTACAATTAGTCATAAAAAAGATCGGTCCTTATAGATGTTAAATGTGTGGTATGATGTTGTGACACATTTTTTAAATGATATTAGTGGCATTTGTTATGAATAAATATATATCTATTATAGGAGAATATTGAAAGATTTAGCTGCTTTATTAAAGCGTTAAGGAGGTTATCTGTATACTTCAAATAAAAATCTTACTGTATTATAAATGTTCTGACTATTTATAATCTTTATACATATATTTCTATAGTTAAGTTTTGAATTTAGGATTTAAAACAAGTTGATAAGCATTCCCAGAAGTCGAAACCCCTTCAACCATATACTTGATTGAAAACTCCAGAAAAATTGACGATAGATCACCCCGTTCAACAGTTTATAAATACTTTTACAAATTGGGGTGGTGGCTTCCTAGTTGGGTACCTTCATTAATTTTTGCAGTGTAGGGTCTCAAGGGTGTATCTAATCTGAAATATGATGGAAAATCGTTCGTGAAAATAAATTTATATACAACTAACTTTTGTATTCGAGGTTTCGCTCGATCTTTTACCGTTTTCGCGCGAATTCGCTTATAGTTGGAAGTTGGTTTTTGAATGATGGATGTAACTCAAGTTGTTTAAGCATTCCCAGAAGTAAAACCCCCTACTTGTTTGAAAGCTCTTGACGTGAAAGCTAAAGTAAAATTGATGATATTCTTCCAACCTCCATAATTATTTGCCCAACACGTCTTCAAATTTCCATGTTATTCTTATGGAAGCAACATTTTAGTGATGAATACATGATTACATTTAGGAATATTCATTTGTAAACAGTGGTTTTCTTTTAAAATATTGAGGAAAGATTGGCAAAAAAACTATAAAAAACTAAAGGATATCACAGACTTGAAGAGAATGAGAGTAGCGAACGAGCTAAACCTGACGAAGAGTGATTATAGCAAACGAGCTCACTTAAAAAAAGTCTCAGGTTGACATAAAAGTTTGAGTACCGGTGCGAAGCACGAGTAAGTCAGCTAGTTTTCATATAAAATGACAGAAATGGTTGCAGATCAATTTACAAAATTCTTGATAATGCAGGTTATTTATGATAAAATATGTAATTAAAATTAAAAAAATAAAAAACGCACATTTAAACATGACATTTTGTAGAATGTGAAAAGGTCTATTGCACGACTTCTATAAAACAATTCATCATACCAATTTTAAATTTATGTAGCATTTTGACTAGGCGTAGAAAATTGATTGTCTCGATTTCGATTATTTTAATGGATTAACCAGCTACACAAAGAGTAACAGTACTTTGATAGAAAAAGACAAAATTGATTATCAAATTAGTCGCCGATCGGAGCATGAGAGCCGCATGGGTTAGCCGCAGCATGAAGGCATTTAATAATGTTGGTTCGCCACTGAGGGCTTTAATAAGGCCATGTCTGCATTGGGAAATGCCAATACGAGGTATAACATATCGTATTGCTGAATGTAGCAGACGATGGCAATTATGCTTATTGCGATGTATGACGGACCTAATGCGGATCTACATTTCCGCTGTGCATACACATTTAAAGGAATTACTACGACCGTTCTACTTGATTATACAGGGTTAGGCAAAAGTCTGGATACCCCCAGTTAACTTTTTAACGCGTTGCAGTAGGAAAACCAAACTCGGCACATGTTTACAACATCAAAAACTGCACTTTTTCATCAACTACACAACTTTGCCCCTGCCCCCAAAATGGGGTATTTTGGGGGCAGCCCCAAATTTTCAAATGTAAACCCCTATCGAGTGACCCCTCATTTTAAACGGTTTATCAAGAGAAATTAAATGGCGCAAACCGGAGGTCGATATCTCACCCCTAACCAAAATGGCATCCATTTCAAAATTTGAGATGGGCAAGCAAGTATAAGTCTGGACACCCCCAATTAATTTTTTAACACGTTGCAGTAGGAAAACCAAACTCGGCACATGTTAACAACATGAAAAACTGCACTTTTTCATCAACTACACAACTTTGCCCCTGCCCCCAAAATGGGGTATTTTGGGGGCAGCCCCAAATTTTCAAATGTAAACCCCTATTGAGTGACCCCTCATTTTAAACGGTTTATCAAGAGAAATTGAATGGCACAAACCGGATGTCGATATCTCATCTCTAACCAAAATGGCAGCCATTTTAAAATTCGAGAAAGGTAAATTGACTTTACATTAAATCAGAAAATAGCTTTTTTAGAATCGAGAATATCTGGAATTATTTTAGAATTGAACCTACTAGTTCATTTCTGCTATTAGGTTCAATTCTAAAATAATTCAAGAAATTATAAATTCCAAAAAGCTATTTTCCGATTTAATTTTAACAAATGTAAATTTACCCTTCTCGAATTTTAAAATGGCTGCCATTTTGGTTAGAGATGAGATATCGACATCCGATTTGTGCCATTCAATTTCTCTTGATAAACCGTTTAAAATGAGGGGTCACTCGATAGGGGTTTACATTTGAAAATTTGGGGCTGCCCCCAAAATACCCCATTTTGGGGGCAGGGGCAAAGTTGTGTAGTTGATGAAAAAGTGCAGTTTTTGATGTTGTAAACATGTGCCGAGTTTGGTTTTCCTACTGCAACGTGTTAAAAAATTAATTGGGGGTGTCCATACTTATACTTGCTTGCCCATGTCAAATTTTGAAATGGCTGCCATTTTGGTTAGGGGTGAGATATCGACCTCCGGTTTGCGCCATTTAATTTCTCTTGATAAACCGTTTAAAATGAGGGGTCACTCGATAGGGGTTTACATTTGAAAATTTGGGGCTGCCCCCAAAATACCCCATTTTGGGGGCAGGGGCAAAATTGTGTAGTTGATGAAAAAGTGCCGTTTTTGATTTTGTAAACATGTGCCGAGTTTGGTTTTCCTACTGCAACGCGTTAAAAAGTTAACTGGGGGTATCCAGACTTTTGCCTAACCCTGTATGTTTAAATTTAACCATATATATACAATACCACATTTGGTAACATTCAATTAAACGTATAATGAAGCCTGTTGAATTAAATACAACCGTGTCACGGCACATTAAGCACATCGCAAGCGGAATTGCAAATACTAAATAATAGGCCAATCTTAAAGTTCCTGAACGCCATGTATACATCCTTTTTCAACAAGTTAATTTATTAAATTGTAGATCTGAATACGTCGCCTGAAAAGAATTTGCTTTTCATCCGCGAAGTCCACGAACCCAAAACTAATCTGTTATTAATTGTCACGTTCGTTATTTTTATCGGTGGATAACAAAAATGAGATTACTACATACAAGCTTTTGTTTGATTCAGGCTTGTGATTAGAAGAGATTATGTTTTCATAACACGTGATCGAAGGGTTTCTACGGTGGTGTCTCTAAATATACTAAAAAAAATAGTAATGTAACGTCATAATATCACGTCGTTAATTTTGTTATAACATTTGAAACATGTTGTGTCTGTAAGTTATTGTCTCAAAGTGCAGTTACAAAACTGAATACATCAAGAAACCTACTTAATTTCGTACACAATTGCACTTTGAGTACATTTAGATGCATTTACATTAAACAAAATAAGTTAAAAACAAATATCCCCCGTCGCAGCAGATTTGCGTACTCAGCGAATTTCCAAATTAGTAATATTATTTTTGAGAAGATGAACCTGTAAACAAAATTTCATCACTTTCTCATAAATAAGGAAATTAATGTCTATTCACCGTACAATAAATATAGGGAAAGAGTATGCAGGGATGCTGCCATGGGGAACACTAAAACTAGGTATTTTTAGCATAAAAAGTTATTTCGACCATATGAAGCCATATACTAAGTTTCATAAATATATGTATATAAATAAAAGAGTTTGCCTATTCTCCATATGATTAACGTGGGAAAAGAGTATACACAGCAGGTATGCTGCCATGATAATTACAAAAACCAAGATATTTTATAATAAATGGATGGATCCCCATACAGCACACTAACCTCTTCAAGATAGTTAAAAAAAGTCTTGCTCCGACATGGTAAACGTCTCCAAAACGACTCGCGAGACTCCTAAACCAGTAAATTAAACGTTTATTTGACCAAACTTTTCGTACACTTAATCGGTCTAGAGGAAGTCTAGATTCCGTCTCGGAGGACATTTTCAAGACATATTTTAGCCGTCTCCGACTATAAATTTGACCATAAGGTATAATGGTACCCCTCTTTTAACCGTTTTAAAGCCTTCTTTTTAATGCATTGACATTTACTATATATCTTGAACACATTGATAATGTTAAAGAAGTCTTATCGATGCCTCTTTGAGATGCAATTAAGATGTAAATCTATTTCGTACTAGAAGATGTATTTATTTATATACCTTGGAGATTAAAATTACTGATGTGTGACATACAATAGATATCCTGGAAATGTTTAAAATATCACTGATTTCTTTTTGGAGCCACTTTGAGATGTACTGAAGATGTGAAATCACCCAGTAAAGAAATCTACTCCCAATTATAATTGTTTAAGGTGTTACTGTAACATTAAATTGAGTACATCTTAAAAGTCCATAGGCTATGTATATCATTAAACTAGGCATTTGATAAGTTTTACTGGATGTAACATAATTTTCAATAATGTGTAACAAAATATTTACTACTTCAATTTTTGTATGTTAAAATGAATTGATTTAATTAGGTATAACTTTTGCTAGATGTACTTTCATCTATAAATTAATAATTAATAATATAATCATTAAACTCAATTATAATAAAAATAAAAAAAAATTGAAATAAATGTACAGCAAAGGATTTTAATAAAAAGCCAATAAAATTGAATCTTAATATATTAAAGATAACATATTAATTGAACAGATAGATTTACACTGTAGCCCATACGTAACATGTACAATGTCAAAAGAGGTTTCCCGTTTCCTAAATGAGTGACTCATGCGAGAAGATCAGCAACCCAAATCTGAAACAAAAAGAAAAGAAAATTATTAACAACTGGAACCAAACGTTTCAAACAGGGAGTTAAAATCGAGGGAAAGAACTTCAAAAACAAATTGTTTAACAGTTATTTTAGAGATGAGGTTAATTTGCTCAGTCCAACTGAAAAGAGGTATTTAAAAATCTAAGCCTTTAAATCTTTTATTGGATCCACAGAGAATAAGACCAGAAAAACATAGGCCTACATGAAATAGGTGTACTATACAACACAAACTATAACTATAAGTTCGCAACTTAAAATTCTAAATTTTTATCTTGTCAGGGTTACAGTTTTATCAATGAGGTGCTGCCCAGGATATGATTAAATTAATAGGCTGATTGTTATATTTAAAACTAACAAAATGTTCTACGACAGCTTTGTCAATGAGGGAGTGTATGTTCTATATAGCGGGTGGGCTATATTTAACAATGTATTTTACCAAGAAAAGATCCCTATGTGTTATGTTAAAACAGTCATCATCAGATCCGCTCAAAGCTTAGAACTCTTACTTAATACTTGAATGTTGAGTCGAATTTTTGAAAAAGTTTACAAATGTCTCTAAAATAACAATAACACATGTAGTCTACTTAACCAAATCAAAACTTAGCGCACAACGATATACAGTGTATATATACCATATATAGACATATATATATTTAGTAGGCCTACATGTGTTTTAGTTGAGTATGGTAACCACTTTGATACAATCATTAGTTAAATTAACAGAGAAACAAAATTAAAATCTTGAAACTGTACAGCAATACTTCACAGAAATAAACAAAATCAGTAGGATATATTGCCGCCGACACATTGTTGGTTTACAGAATGTGTTAGACCAAATAATATTGGAATACAGTATCAACAGTCTACTGTACTGCGACCATTTTTGAAAGCCTGATTAAAGCTCTGAGTTTTCTAAAAATAAACCTGCTTATGAATTTCTTTTTTAAGGCAATTAGCCTAAATTACAACCGAAACTGTTAATGTATGTAACTTTAAGAAGACTTGGGTGAGATACTTTTAGTAGCTACCGAACAATAGCTACTTTCCTTTAGAGATAATAATTAATTGGCTTAGAGCTGTATCAAACAAACAATAAACACTTAAGTTTTCTTTGTCAAATTTCATAGAACAGTAGACACCCTAAAATCTAGCCACCATGGGACCAGTCCACCTGCTTAAAAATGGCTGGATTAACCGGCGGTTTATTGAACAAGTTACAGTTACAAGAGACCTTTTTACATGTGTTACAAAGATAAACTATTAGGTGTATTTAACTAGAAAGAATAGCATAACATTTAATTAATGTTTTGTTACAGACTTTACACTAAAAGGCATAATTTATTCACTCAGATGTTAATAATAGGGCTGAAATTCAATTGGACATTGGATAAGAGGTGAATTTTCACTAGTGATGAAACTGCGTTCAATGAACAAACACCAAGCAAATGTTTTATCGGCTATTAACAAAGGTCCTTGATAGCCGTGTCATTGTTTCACGGTATCATACACCTTGGTAGAAGTAAACAGCACGAAAAAAGTATACGAGTAAATATCTTAAGCTTTTTAAACTTTCCCCATTCCGCAAATTTTCAAAACCTAAAAGGGTCCAGTCTTGATTAGTTTGGATTAGCGGGATTCTACTATACTTTGATAGACAAGTCTGCGTAATCACTAGTATAGCCTACACGTAACAGATACAAATAGGGTAAATTAAGAAATTATTAAAAGTATTAAGTTAATGGTTCGAAAACTTTTGAAGATAATCTTGTCCCATCTATGTTGAAATTTGATTACATTATCCAATATCAGAACATGGTGTGTCTAGCCAGCGCACAATAACCACTCTATCAGACGTGCTGCACAACCAAACTAAAATATATAAAAAATTCATAAAAAGTATAAAAAAATTGACATGCAGTCGACTCCCTCTCCTTCGGACTCTGATGTTCAGGACGCCGGATGGTCCGGACGAGGTCTTGGAAGTGAGTCATCAGCGCACCGGGTTTCTCGAGGCCAAAATTGACGGAATTGAACGTGTCTGTTTTGGTCAAAATGTAAACAAAGAACCTCAGTTCGGCTTACGATTACGCTCGTTCCGGATAGTCATACCGAAATGTGGCTAATTTTACTAGTTACTGTATCGTGTATTGTTTCTGTTTTAGTAATTTTGAATGGAGTTATATTATTGCGAGATTAATTTGTAGGTAAAATTGTAGTTAGAGTAGGCCCTAACTGCATAGTAAATTTATGAATCTAAAATTGTAGCCCTTTTCTTACAAAAAAATTAATCAATGAAGTTTTTATTTGTGGCCATATATATTTTTTGTGTTATTTTTCATTGTCTGGTGTCAATTTTGTTTTGATCAAGGTCATCAAAATGAGGTTCCAACAAGTTGGTAGCAAAACAACATAATGTTTGGTGTGTAAAATTGTGTTAAAATATGTTTAGAATTAAATACACACTAGGCCTATTAAAGATTTTAATTTGCATAAGTTAACAACCGCCGGATTGCCCGAAAAAATTTTTATCCGGACAATGGTCCGATTCCAAGGAGTCTGGATAGAGGGAGTCAACAGTTTACTATAAACATACTCTTAACATATAGTAGTTTTAAATTAAAACTCCAAATATCCAATAAATTTTATAATATACGTAACAAACGTAACCAACAAACTATAAAACTTATTGGATATTTGGAGTTTTAATTTAAAATTACTTTATATATTCCAATAAGAAGAGCTAACCAAAATGATATTCTTAACAAACCAATTATCACATCCAGTTAAACTTTAACTCGCCTACTCTGGAAAGCTAATAGGTACCTTCTCTATCAGTTATTTTTTGTCTTTAGCCAGTAGAAGTGTTTTATATAAATGGGTATGGTAATGGAAACCGCTGATCCATCTATTCAATTAGCCATCCTACTTCTCCTCCCGAGGATAACTGATAGAGATGGTTCCACTATAATATCACATTTACTCTATGGAAAACTTAAAGGACACACAATTTTACCCGTCAAATAATTTCCAGTCTTTGTCCTGAGGTGTGTCAAAAGAAAGCTCTTTGTACAATAAGATGTGCGATAAATAAATATAATAACATCCAAAAGAAATGGGACAAGCTCATCCTTTACAGTTTTCTGAGCATTAAACTGGTTTGTGCTACCCTGATTTTGCTTTATGTATTTATATATTCTTTTTGATTCACTCAGTTCCCATTGCCCTAAGCTTAAATTATTAGCCTACAAAGTACTGAGTACTGTACGGTACAGTACGTAAATTAATTTATGACAAATGAACCTTTAAAAATTAGCCTTGGGTACGGATTAAGAGGTCCACTACAGATGTACCAATTATTCTAATATTCTGTACATCTGTACATTCTGTATTCTGGTACATCTGTAGTGGACCTCTTAATCCGTACCCAAGGCTAATTTTTAAAGGTTCATTTGTCATAAATTAATTTACGTACTGTACCAAACCATTCTAAATATTCTATGATTAAGAATGGGATTTAGTGGTATTCTCTCATAATTTACTATAAAAATTAACCACACCAAATAAAACATTACCGTACAGTACCTTATAATTTTGGAAGAGAATCAGCACAAGTCAGACTTTGAGGTCCTTTGACGTGGTTCCTGATGGGATGATCCTGATGTCAAATTTGGTTCCCATCTCGAACACAACCTTAAAAGAATG
Source organism: Neoaliturus tenellus (assembly GCA_030545055.2). Classification (NCBI taxonomy): domain Eukaryota; kingdom Metazoa; phylum Arthropoda; class Insecta; order Hemiptera; family Cicadellidae; genus Neoaliturus; species Neoaliturus tenellus. Next base: position 42,913 of record JAQYXR010000755.1, read on the forward strand.
GAAAAAAATGCTTTTAATAAACAATCTGGTTTAGGTTACCTAGTCATAATTGTTTTAGATTTGTATGAGTGTTAGTCAAAACAAATAATATTGTCAAAACATGTTTGCTGCAAAATGAATTTTACTATATATATTCTCAATAAGCACTGTAAAAGTTTGCTGCCTTGGAGGTGTTACAAGCAAATATAGGTTAATCAGTACGGTACCAAGTAAAGTCACAAACTAAATGATGGGTTTAACAAATTTTTTCCCATAGGCTATGTAAGTAGGGTTACCAGAAGTCCGAGTTTACCCCAGACAGTCCAGATTTTGAGGGTCTGTCCGGAGTCCGATCCAGGGTTGTTATTTTGTCCGGAGTTTTCAATATTGGTGCTATACCGTATTGTTATTGACTATGTACACTAACGTGAGTAGACTTCTCATAGCATAGGCAAGTGTGAAACCTATTGACGGAGGTGCGATCTCGTGCGGTGTACATGGAAGTATACTTAACATATGATAGATAAATCAGTAGGCCTATTACCACTCTTCTCAACCAAGGATGAAACATTTTATAACTGAAATTTATGTATATGTTTTGGTAAAGTGTTTTTTCAGCACTGTAAATTCAGCTGAATAATAACCACATCGATGGCAGCAACTCTGGTGCCGCGTACACCGAACTTCCAAATTTTTGCCTCAAACTAAATGCATTGGATGAGGTCTATTCACTTGAGTGTACATAGTCAATGGTATTGTTAAGTTTGGTCTCACAATACACATTAAAGTAGATTACACACGTTAATTTTCAGTAATGTATGTTAAACGTGTTTATCCTTTACGGTGGACTCCCTCTTAACCGGCCACCTTTTAACCGGTCTCAGCTTTAACGGGATCCTCGTGTTTGGCCGAAAAGGCGTTTGGTACCCAGTTTGGGATTTTTAATGCGAAATTCCGTATGAGCCAATAGGAGCGCGAGCTGTTGACTGGTTGAACGCCATTGGCTAAGAGCTAAATACGCGAATATAATGTTGCTCAAAACTGGAAACATGGATCTCTGTTGCCAACCATCGTTCTTTCTAAAAAACAAATTACTCAACTAGTATTTTATGTTCATGTTAATAAGCGAACTAGAAAACTGACATTTTTAAAGATATAGATATTTAATTAGCAATTACTATTTAAAACGTGTTATACTCTCATATTTTAGATTATCAGTATTACTTTAGTTTTCATAGAATGTCAGGTTACTCCGTAAATTAACTTACATTATAAAGAAAAGAGATTTTTGTATGATTTAAGATTATATTGTTGAAATTAATTAGAAAAAATATAGATTTCTGATACAACGTGAAGTAGGCGTACGATTAAGAGTTATGTATTATTAATACAGTATTTTATCCTTTGAAATTATTATGTTACATTTTAGTACTATTTTAAATGACATATTTGGTAAGGCGTTTGGTACCCAGTTTGAAATTTTTAATGCGAAATTCCGTATGAACCGTAAAGTTGTTAAGAGTTATGTATTATTAATATTTTATCCGTTGAAATTATCATGTTACATTTTCAGTAGGCCTAAACCTACTATTTTAAATGACATATTTGGCAAGTGAAACACATTTTGTTGTTGGAAAAAGACCATTATACAAGTTCAAAGAATTACAAAAGAGCAAAAATTGATTAATGCTCCCAATTATGAATCAATATTTCAATATAAATCGTAACTTATATTTAGGCTTGGTCTGAAACCAAACCTATTTATTCCGATATATAGCATTTATTTAAACTTCTGATTAATGTTACAAACAAGTTGTAGATAATTTGAGTAGTTTTCAGAGTAGCCTAAATGAAAAATCGTAATAAATTAACACTAGATAAAATGTCATTGAAAAATTGTAGGCTTGCTAAGATTTGTCACAACACGTTAAGTTAAATCTATTAATTTAATATAACATCTTCTGATGTTTAACTTATGTGTGGTGAGAATTAATAAAGACGATGACATTCGGAAAAAAAGTTTAAAAATGTCATTGGGTGGATCACATAAGAGTTTATAGTCAGTCTGACTATGCAAGAAGGGGACTATATTCCTACATGTTTAGGCCTACAAGTTATGTGATTGTTGTGACAACTAAATGTATGTTAAATTATGCAGACTACTATGTATAATAATTCTAAAACCAACTGTTATACCTAAACATGCCATGTATGTCGTTGACGATGTATTTTTTAAATATCTGTGTATAATTTGGAATAGATTAGTAGCCTACTTTTTATAACACCTGATAAGTTAGTTGCTTACCTTAATTAGGCCCTAAATGAATTCTCTTGACGTAGGTATGTAGGCTTACATTCACTGTTAAATTATGAAGAATATAATAAAGAATTTGTTAAAGTTTGATATGAAAAGTAATTAATATTCAATTGTCATTAATTGACAAATTGTAAATTGACTACACCCTACAAGTTAAAATACACCATGTGAGTTGTTCACAATGTTAGGCCCTAACATAAATTTTCTGAACTATACTGTTATATTGTGTTATATTGTTATGTAAGTCGTATGTGTTATAATGTGTTGAGAAATGGCCATTTTTAAGTCATAAGAAGGTTGGTATGTATATGGAGGAAAAACAAGAGTGTTTCTGTGTCCGCCGCTAAAATTCTGTTGGGCATTGAATGTTGCTAGCGGTATAATTGTCGCCCATACCTTTGACACATATTTGAAGGTAAATAACATTTATTATACTTGTACATGCCATGGAGGATGGTGTACACCCAGTTGAAATGATATATATGTTGATATTTTAGAGGCCAGGTAATGAAACCATGTAAGTCCCTGTTGGATTTTTCTGAAATTTGACTGTTTTCAGCCATAGGGTAGGGGTATGTATAAAATTTTGTTCTTTCATTCTCTGACCATTATTCTTTCCCTCTGACCATTATTGGGGTTAAATAGTTTCAAAATTTTAGATTTATGGAGCAATTTTCAGCGTATTTATAAGAAACACATTCCCCGTTGTAAATTTATGACAATATAGGTATTAGCTATTTAAATGCACTTATACGGTTGCATATAGATACCAGGAAGGTATTATATTATTCTAAAAAATTACATTACAACCGTTATATTTATACCCATTATTAAAAAAAATTTATATCGCACAAAACTTTGAATATGTTACCCACGAAATAGGCATATTTATGTTAGAAGAGTTACAACATAAAATAACCTTAAATTAAACCGGCCTACATGTGGCTGTGAATGAATTTTACTATATATATTCTCAATAAGCACTGTAAAAGTTTGCTGCCTTGGAGGTGTTACAAGCAAATATAGGTTAATCAGTACGGTACCAAGTAAAGTCACAAACTAAATGATGGGTTTAACAAATTTTTTCCCATAGGCTATGTAAGTAGGGTTACCAGAAGTCCGAGTTTACCCCAGACAGTCCAGATTTTGAGGGTCTGTCCGGAGTCCGATCCAGGGTTGTTATTTTGTCCGGAGTTTTCAATATTGGTGCTATACCGTATTGTTATTGACTATGTACACTAACGTGAGTAGACTTCTCATAGCATAGGCAAGTGTGAAACCTATTGACGGAGGTGCGATCTCGTGCGGTGTACATGGAAGTATACTTAACATATGATAGATAAATCAGTAGGCCTATTACCACTCTTCTCAACCAAGGATGAAACATTTTATAACTGAAATTTATGTATATGTTTTGGTAAAGTGTTTTTTCAGCACTGTAAATTCAGCTGAATAATAACCACATCGATGGCAGCAACTCTGGTGCCGCGTACACCGAACTTCCAAATTTTTGCCTCAAACTAAATGCATTGGATGAGGTCTATTCACTTGAGTGTACATAGTCAATGGTATTGTTAAGTTTGGTCTCACAATACACATTAAAGTAGATTACACACGTTAATTTTCAGTAATGTATGTTAAACGTGTTTATCCTTTACGGTGGACTCCCTCTTAACCGGCCACCTTTTAACCGGTCTCAGCTTTAACGGGATCCTCGTGTTTGGCCGAAAAGGCGTTTGGTACCCAGTTTGGGATTTTTAATGCGAAATTCCGTATGAGCCAATAGGAGCGCGAGCTGTTGACTGGTTGAACGCCATTGGCTAAGAGCTAAATACGCGAATATAATGTTGCTCAAAACTGGAAACATGGATCTCTGTTGCCAACCATCGTTCTTTCTAAAAAACAAATTACTCAACTAGTATTTTATGTTCATGTTAATAAGCGAACTAGAAAACTGACATTTTTAAAGATATAGATATTTAATTAGCAATTACTATTTAAAACGTGTTATACTCTCATATTTTAGATTATCAGTATTACTTTAGTTTTCATAGAATGTCAGGTTACTCCGTAAATTAACTTACATTATAAAGAAAAGAGATTTTTGTATGATTTAAGATTATATTGTTGAAATTAATTAGAAAAAATATAGATTTCTGATACAACGTGAAGTAGGCGTACGATTAAGAGTTATGTATTATTAATACAGTATTTTATCCTTTGAAATTATTATGTTACATTTTAGTACTATTTTAAATGACATATTTGGTAAGGCGTTTGGTACCCAGTTTGAAATTTTTAATGCGAAATTCCGTATGAACCGTAAAGTTGTTAAGAGTTATGTATTATTAATATTTTATCCGTTGAAATTATCATGTTACATTTTCAGTAGGCCTAAACCTACTATTTTAAATGACATATTTGGCAAGTGAAACACATTTTGTTGTTGGAAAAAGACCATTATACAAGTTCAAAGAATTACAAAAGAGCAAAAATTGATTAATGCTCCCAATTATGAATCAATATTTCAATATAAATCGTAACTTATATTTAGGCTTGGTCTGAAACCAAACCTATTTATTCCGATATATAGCATTTATTTAAACTTCTGATTAATGTTACAAACAAGTTGTAGATAATTTGAGTAGTTTTCAGAGTAGCCTAAATGAAAAATCGTAATAAATTAACACTAGATAAAATGTCATTGAAAAATTGTAGGCTTGCTAAGATTTGTCACAACACGTTAAGTTAAATCTATTAATTTAATATAACATCTTCTGATGTTTAACTTATGTGTGGTGAGAATTAATAAAGACGATGACATTCGGAAAAAAAGTTTAAAAATGTCATTGGGTGGATCACATAAGAGTTTATAGTCAGTCTGACTATGCAAGAAGGGGACTATATTCCTACATGTTTAGGCCTACAAGTTATGTGATTGTTGTGACAACTAAATGTATGTTAAATTATGCAGACTACTATGTATAATAATTCTAAAACCAACTGTTATACCTAAACATGCCATGTATGTCGTTGACGATGTATTTTTTAAATATCTGTGTATAATTTGGAATAGATTAGTAGCCTACTTTTTATAACACCTGATAAGTTAGTTGCTTACCTTAATTAGGCCCTAAATGAATTCTCTTGACGTAGGTATGTAGGCTTACATTCACTGTTAAATTATGAAGAATATAATAAAGAATTTGTTAAAGTTTGATATGAAAAGTAATTAATATTCAATTGTCATTAATTGACAAATTGTAAATTGACTACACCCTACAAGTTAAAATACACCATGTGAGTTGTTCACAATGTTAGGCCCTAACATAAATTTTCTGAACTATACTGTTATATTGTGTTATATTGTTATGTAAGTCGTATGTGTTATAATGTGTTGAGAAATGGCCATTTTTAAGTCATAAGAAGGTTGGTATGTATATGGAGAAAAACAAGAGTGTTTCTGTGTCCGCCGCTAAAATTCTGTTGGGCATTGAATGTTGCTAGCGGTATAATTGTCGCCCATACCTTTGACACATATTTGAAGGTAAATAACATTTATTATACTTGTACATGCCATGGAGGATGGTGTACACCCAGTTGAAATGATATATATGTTGATATTTTAGAGGCCAGGTAATGAAACCATGTAAGTCCCTGTTGGATTTTTCTGAAATTTGACTGTTTTCAGCCATAGGGTAGGGGTATGTATAAAATTTTGTTCTTTCATTCTCTGACCATTATTCTTTCCCTCTGACCATTATTGGGGTTAAATAGTTTCAAAATTTTAGATTTATGGAGCAATTTTCAGCGTATTTATAAGAAACACATTCCCCGTTGTAAATTTATGACAATATAGGTATTAGCTATTTAAATGCACTTATACGGTTGCATATAGATACCAGGAAGGTATTATATTATTCTAAAAAATTACATTACAACCGTTATATTTATACCCATTATTAAAAAAAATTTATATCGCACAAAACTTTGAATATGTTACCCACGAAATAGGCATATTTATGTTAGAAGAGTTACAACATAAAATAACCTTAAATTAAACCGGCCTACATGTGGCTGTATGCCGGCTATTGGAGTTTAGATGTGGAATTCACAAGTCACTCGCGCTCAAGTCGCTCACGCGAGTGACTTGTAGTAAATCGTGATAAATCGTAAATATATAGAATTATATACTTTTTGTTTATTGCTGGTGATAAAACACATATTTTTTAATAAGATAGCAATTTCATTCTAGGTTATGTGTTTTTTATAGTGGTTTACGTCAACACAGGAATTTGCGTGAACGACTTGTATTTTTGTGTGCCTTATAAAACAAACAACAACAACTTAGTCGGCATTAGAAAACAACTTTTTATGGGGAAAAAATAAATATTCAGCTTAGCTGCTTTTGTTTTATGATTAGTTTAGTATGTTCAATTGATTAGGCCAAAAATTTATTTGTTAAATAAAGAAGTTAGTTTTTATTTTTTTTTTCCAGGAAATTAAAACATTTTGTGAAACCGACCCATAAATATACATTACCGGTACTTGAAAATTTATTAGCCTACGTGTTTCTTTCAAATTCCCAACTGAAACTATTAAGACTAAGAATAAGACTAATAAAATTGGTGCAATTAAACTAACAAATAAAACTCATAGGAGTAAAACACCAATAAACAAATAATTTATTTGTATGTTTTGTAACAAAATTCAGTTTAAAGCTGAGTTAAATGGCTTAAAGTAACTCAATTGCCGTATTTCTGTAATTAAAATAAAAACTCCAATTAAATTAACTGCTGTACCTTAATTAAATTTAATACATATCCATATGTGTTTAAATATCAATAACGTATGCAATAATAATAATAATAATAATTGTTAAATTAATAATTAAACGTTGCATTGAGTTATTTCGTGTTTTGTAACTGTTGTTTAACGTTGGCACACCTGGCCAGGAAACATACGGGCTGTAGTCTCGACTGGGGGGTCAATTGCTACTCGCCTCTGATTGGTTGGGTGTGTTCGAGGCTACTGGGTACCAAACGCCTTTTCGGCCAAATGGCTTGCCCCCGCTTTAACCGGCCAAGCTGACACAAAATCAAAATTTTTTTAACCGGCCATTATTTAACTCAACATCGCTTTAACGGGCTGAGTTTTACCGGAAACGTTGTTTTCTTATCTATAATTCAATTCAACACTATATAGTACCGGTACTGACATTCTCAAACATATTAAATCCTGGACGGAAGTGAATGCGCTTGGATCTGCAATCCAGTAGACCATAATTAAGAAACAAACGATTATTAGTTTCGTTTAGTCATGGATATCATGGGTGTCAGAAATTAGCTATAAATTATAGGCTACACGGAAATATTTTTAGAGTTTTTTTTCAAGTATAATTGCATTTAGCCCATATAAAATTGTAGGTTGGCATTCTTAAATGTAGGCCTAAGTTACATCAGTTTAACTGGCCAATTCATAATCCGGCTGCGGTCTGGTCCCGAGGTGGCCGGTTAAGGGGGAGTGTACATTTGATTTTTTTCTGGTGAGCGATGAGATGAATTCAATAATGTAACAAAAAATGTTTCATCTGTTTATCAGTATGCAATGGATAATCAGTTGCCTGTGCCATTGCTATGGTAATAACTATAAAGTGTTTCTATAAACGATAAGTTTTATATGAACGATAAGATTTATATTAAGATTTATGCCATTCTTATAATTTTTTTGCTCCAAACAATTGAAATAAGACTATCATTGAGGAATAAGCCTAGGCAATTCAGATAGTTTCCCTTTCTATAAGAAATTTGAAAAATGTATTTTTCAGTAAAATGAAGAAATTTTAAGTGAACACTGTTTGAACATTTTGTTATTGTGTTCAACTCAATATATCGGTATGGCTTTTTTACACTGCCTCGGTTACATACTGTGTAAGTTACATTTTATATTGTAGCTCTAAAACACATATCTCTTATTGTTATTTTCCATAGGCATTGGGGAGGGGGAGGAGGGTCTGATATATCAGTACTGTATCGCAAAAGGGTCGTGAGTTGGCTTAAAAAATATCTGGTAGTGGTAATCCTGAGACCCGTAAGCCTCTGAACCGGCCTCAGGCAGTTGCGACCAGTTAAATTAAGAATTTTAGAAGATTTGAAACTTGACCCAGGAGCCTTTGTTTCACAAAACTGTGGAACATCACTTAAAGTCAGTTAGGCCTAAGTTCTATTTTTTGCTTGGTTAGCACATGAGCACAGCCTATTTTGATGAATGGCTGAATGGGTTTTAGAATTTATTGTTTTATTACATTGGCCCCTTATACCATAGTATAATTAGGCCTATTTCTACATATTTTACATGTTTATCTAGTCGCCCGCTTTAATTGACCTTTTAGGATGTCCGACCGTAGGCACGGTCCCGAGACTGGTTAAGAAAGGGGGGTCTACTGTAGATATGAATAATATTGTTTTTGGCTTGTGGGTACATCAAAATGAAAAAAGTAACATGGTTTCGGGATACGGTCCAACCAAGTCTTCAACCATAATAGGGTAGCCTAGAAATATTTCCTAAACAGGGAAATATTTCAGGAATTAGGGTACCCGTTGACAGGTGCAGTTTCTTAACTGGGCTACCATACTATAGCCTAGATTTAAAAAATCAATCAATCCAATCTATAGTACGGTACATTGTACCGGATAGAAAATTACTGTCAAATACAAAATTTGGCTAGACAAATCCAACTGTCATAACCTAAACCTATCCCTATTCATATTAAGTAAGTATTCATTCCCAAAAAATCAAAAGAATGTTAGAGTAGACCTTATTTTCTTTAACATAGCCAATATATAGCCTACCGGTATATTATGTTATTTTGTAAAAATTTCAGTTATCAGTACAGTTAAAGTTATGTATTTTAAGTTAAATTGAATCAATAGTTGAATCAATGTATATCAATCGAATCGATCGATATTTTCATTCGATAGTATGGTATCCCAGTCAAGAGACTGTGTCAACGCAGTTGATTCAGAGTTAGGGTTGATAGACATGTTATTGGCTAAGTATGTAAGCCTAGGTCAAACTTCATCCTAAATTACTGTAATGTGAGATAAAAGAGTGGATTTAATTTCTTCATTTTGGTGAATTTTCATATAAGTTTAAGGAAATCTACTACTACGGTAATTGTCACGCAAAGACCTAAGCCTGGGACCATATTGGATTTCATGTTTTTAACTCCATGGGAAACTAAAATTATTCTTTCAAATTCAATGGTAGGCTATCTATGTACGGTATAAGTATTGGAACATAACTGAAGTCCCTCAACTCCCAGAAAAGGTTGGTTAATCCGAACCAGTTTTCTAATTCTAAACCAATCTCATTCGGGGACCAAACAAAGATGGTTACCGTGTAACTAGGAGTTATTCTGAGTATCAGTTGATCTGGGGTTACTTCATTTAAGGAGAGGATCTACAAATTGATGAAAAATTTAATGATCAATCTATAATTGACAATTGCTTTGAGGCTGATTAATTGCAAGCCTAATTTTAATTGTTTTTTTTTTCAAGTCTTCAATTAAAATTACTGATTGGCTACAACATAAGTTAATTTGTACCATAGGCCTAACTTACTCCTTGTTTTTTTACAGTTGCCTAATATAGGCCTACTCATTTAGTCATTAAAATTTAAAAGCAAATTGGTCTGACAATCAGTTTAAAACAGGCAAGAGCCTGTCTTGAGGAAATTGATCAGTTGTAGGCCTACCTATAAAAATAAATTTGGGAATGTAGGGCCTATTTTAAGGTCCCGATCCAAGATTACAAATGCTATTACTGTACCCTGGCAATGCATAATTACTATATATAAAACTTAAAGGTTTGTTGGTCTAATACAAGATATAAAATGTTAAAGAATTATACTTACATTATTAGACAAAACAATTGGATTCCTACAGTAGGTTTACTTCATAGAAGGGTATTTCAGAGTCAATTAGATTAGATATCCTTTATAATTTCAATGTTTGGTTAGAGAAGAATATATAACCTTGAGAGATTAAAAAAAACTATTTTCACTTTCATAAAATAGTACTTTATTGCTATATCAAGATAAAAGCTTGTTATATAAGCTTATGGCAACAAACAAATAAATGCTTACCTTAGGAGGGTTGACGGTTGACAGACGACAAACTCAAATCACCAGCAGAGCACACAGAGTATTGAAAAGCAGGTGTTCAAGGCAGAGAGTAGAGTGGTGAAAACTCAAAACGATAATATTGTTTTAGATTAAACAATCACAATCAAACAGTTTATAATTAAACTGTCACTGTGGTTTATTTTATGAATCAAAAGCAAAAGTTCAAGCAAACTAAATCAAATTAGTTTAACGGTGAAACCTCACGTATCACACTAACTAACAAGACCCGCGTAAGTAGTTTAGATGAAGAACATAAGAAATAAGGTGTCATTAAATTTACTTTGCATGGGGTTTGAAAAAATGACTTGTAGTAAAATAATTAAATATGTAGTAATTTTGAAAACAAATACCTGGTTAATTTTCATCACCTTGGGTGGAAACATTAACTAAAAACTAAAAACTAGTGAGCTACCCTTTGCAGAGGAAGTGACTTCCTAAAATCATGCGTAAAATATACAGAACAATTTATTGAAAGAAAGATTGAAATTCACATGGAATCGAAAATGTTGAATTGCATTTATATTTGTCGTAGCATTCGTTTGATTCAATTAATTTCTTAATTCTTAGATTCATATATACTCAGTAAAAGAGTACACAATATTCCTAAATGTCGGAAGAATATGAGTTTTGTAATCGTGCTTCAAAACTCAAATTGGAATTAATTAATATGGCATGTTTTGATGATGTATAGGATTTTTCTAGAATAATATACTTTGTAATTAATTTCTTACCGAGAAAAATATTGTTTTATCGACGTGATCGTGAAAGAAATGAAAATTAATTAGGCGATTTCGTTTCTAAAAAATTGATAAAATCAGAAATCTTTTGTAGATCGTTGATCGTCTACAAACAGTTATGGCATTCGTACTGTACTTTGCACCTTGAAGGAGAGGTAGTGTGACTGCGTTTCTTTGTTTTCTTCACCTCTGTTTCTGAGAGGGATTAATCCCATTACTTGAGCTGAGGCCTGTTTTCAAAAGAGACCTCAAAAGACTGTCTAAGTTCAAATACTTTCTTTGCATATTTTATTAGGCATTTGAATATGACAAGAATCTCTTATTGGTAAAACATTAGTTCAGGCTTCAAACATATATTGACAAACTTACTTAAAACACACTTTTAGATTAGCAAAAACATAACCTTTTAAATTATTGTTAAGCGTACTGAACTCGGGATTTTCACAATTATTAATGAGTTTGCAGGAGTTGAGCGGTGATGTACCTAAAACGTAAATTTGACATCTTTTATACGTTAACGACAACAAACACGGTAACATTTTGATGACGCTTTTTAGTCATCTTCAGGATGACAAAAACTATATTAAAAAAATTTTTTTATTGTTATATTTTATTGAATTTTTCATTTATTGTTAGTTTTATAGTTATAACATACCGATATTTACTACGTTATAAGTTTATGAAAAATTGTCCTGAGTTATTATAAAAATATTGTGAACATATAAGAATAATAAAATCTTAAATTTTAAATTTTTCTTGTATATCATTAAGACATCTTAATTAAGGTTAAAGCGATTTGGTTTTATGAATGAATAAATGAAGATGTACTATAGATGTAGAAAAATAAGACGTGTATTGTGAGAGGTTTACAAAACGTCTTAAAAAAAGATAATTGCAAGACGGTTAATTTTTAGCCATCCTACATGTTTATTCGACGTGATTTAGACTTTGTGTGCTGTATGGGGATCCCTACCAAATTAAGCTAAATAAAAAGTTTTATCAAAAAATATTTGTTAATGATTGAAATATTAACACATCCTTATTCTCCATGTAGTTAACATTGGAGCCCCAAAATACAATGTACAGTATTTAGACTTTTTAATATCCCGGTAACCAATGGAGATAGACCAAAGCTTCAAAATACTAAATTGTGTGTTTTTCGCTTAATCCAGTGGTAAAAATCAAAACTTTAAACTTTTTAAAAGTACATATGAAAAAAAAACAAAAAACTTATTTTTGTGGTACAAAACCCCCAAAACTACGCTTTCTGGTAGGTCGATTTATCTGGTTTACGAACTTATCCGAATAAAGGTATGATTACACATCTCTACAAAAATTTTTTCCGATCGGACCGTTTTTACAAGAGTTATCGTGTTTAGAGTAACATTAATACATACATACATATATATATATATATATATATATATATATATATATATATATATATATATACATTTTAATATATACTTACTTTTTTGTATCTGGGCACCTCAAAACTAAAAAGTAACGTGGTGCCGGGTTTATGTCTTACCATGAGACCTATACGGTAATAGCTCCCTCTCTATGGGAAATTCGCTAAAACAAGCTGATTTCGTGCAGAATGATAAAAACAATTTATACAAGGCCATATGTGTAAAACTAATTTTTTTGTTTTATTTGCAGGTAAACGAATGTTCTTTCCTGAATAGTAAGTACCATTTATCCGTTTTTAAGTAGTAAAAAATTAAGCACCCACACAAATTCGTTATAAATTTTTTTGTAAAATTATTGAACTTTGAAGGCCCAGGCTAATAATCTAAGTTGATTTGAAATCTAAACTTATACAAAAACTTATAGGTCCAAATTATTTCAGTTCAAATCTTTGAAATATTTTGCGTCTTCTCAACTCGTTTCTCTTCCGATAGCCACGTGTACTACCCGAAAGATTCTATTGAGTTAGCAGCATAAATTGCGGTAAGTTTTCTTACTCTCCTTTAGGCTTACCAAACTAATAATTGATACAAAAAATTTGCTTGCTCAAACGACTTTTAGTTTGCTATTTTTTTGCGCCTCGGTCTGCAATATGTATAAATGATACGCTATGCTAAAAAAATCGCTATGTGAATTTATTAAAATTGTTTAAAAATAACATAGAATGCCAATAGATTACACAACCGAATCCGGGTTATGAGTCAATCCCGGTCCCAAAAATTCGTTATTCATCAGTGTAACAAAACCGCGATTGATGAAACTCAACGCCGCTATTGTGGTGGCCGATGAAACTTGCAGCGTCGCCCCAGCTTTGTTGTCGAACGCTCGCTGATGGAATTCCCTTGTCTGCCCCGTCGGCGCGGCGCATCGACCCCTACGGCGAAATTAATTTGAGTTGCAGCCTAAAATAATCTACTATCAATACTAAAAACTTATATGCAATTTAGAGAATGTTGAACCTGTGGTACAGTAAACACGAACTGTCACAGTTTAAGATATATCCCAAGACCACCAATATAAATTGATAACCAAAAATAAAGCAAGCCGTACTTATTTCCATATAATCCATGAAATAATTAAAGAAATGTAAACAACTATTTAACTTGGACGAATCGTTGCAACCACTATATGGCCGGCATAGTGGTAAGTTCAGTGGACTTCGAAACCTGGGCAATGTTGCTGTGGGTTTGAATCCCTCCTACTTATTAAATGTAACATTTATCTGGGCTGTACCTATTCGCCCCTTAATTTCCAATTTAGAGTCAAAGTAGACCCTCGCACATATCTATACGGTAAATAAATGAACGCAACGAAGACAAAAAAGCTGACGCCAAAATTAAAAAACTATGAAATTCATATTTTGTAGCAAACACATAATAAATCAGACAAAAATGCAAATACTATTATATTATTTTATTTATTGATTATTGTTAAAATTTGTTATAACTCATAATCCCATATAATCTAATAGGCTATGAGTGAGACTTGTTTAAATGTAGGCTATGTTTTTCAAAAACGGCTTGAACGATGTTCTCCAAACTTTTAAATTAAATAGTTTTGGAATTAATAGTATATTTCACCACTAGTCCGGAAAGTGACCCATTTCTGGGCAAAATAGTGTTTTACGCGCGAGGCGAAGCCGAGCGTGGAAAACACTATCGAGCCTGGATATGGGTTTTTCTGACGAGTTGTGAACGATACTTTTCATCACGACGCAATTATTAATAAATGTGGAAGTTTTAAAGGAGGATTATTTTTGTAAATTCTTCGCCATTGGACAAAGTAAACAAAGCTGGAATTCAAATTTTAATTTGTTTTAAACCCAGCTGATTGTTGCTATACGGAAAAGTTTGTTTACCTTGGACGGAGTAATGTTTGTAAACATTACTTTCCGTACATTTCAGTAAAATCAGCTGACGGTGACAGTTTGGGAAATGACTACTTTCCAAGGTCTCAGCTGTACGGCAAGTTGTCACTTTCGTATACGGTGTGATGAAAAATAATATTTATGCAGATATCTCAGATATGAAAACTCTAAAACACTTGTATTGGAATTGTGAAAAATTAAAATATTGTTCAAGGTATTTGAAAGCAAAATAATTGCTGAAACATCGAACAAATATCAATGTATCCACGTGCTCAAGTATAAACATTGGGTCAGCGTTTTAGTTAGTTACTAAATGGTACCACAGTATAATTAAAATTATTTAACTGCCTTTAACAGCTCACTGGTTGTTTACAGAGAAATGCAAATAATATACAATCAAACGAAATAATACATTAGACTAAATCAAAAGAAATATCAACAACTAACTAATTGGCCGCTCTCCGCTATACGGTGATGAAATAGGTACTTCTATGTAAAAGTGAGGTTATTAAACAATAAAACAAACCGAACTTAATTCCCACAGCTCGCCAATAAAAACTGGTTAAATCCTTCCATAATAATATCACATTACGACATCATTTTGGCTCAAACTTTTAAATTGCTTTCAGGATATAACAATAACGGCAAACGTGAATTTGAAGGAATTTTTTTTTAATATGCGTAGCATTCCCTTTAGACACATAAATAATGAAGATCGGTTCTGTACTTTCTGAGAATCTAGTGTTTCATTAGTGTATTCGTATATCGTGGAATAATTCCCTTCCCTTTACCGCAAGTTCAGATGTGATTGGTTCTACTACTTAGGTTTTCGTAGCTCGATGACCGTATTGCCATGCAGAGGTATCTCCAAGTTTCTTTCAGTGATTGCGCAGAATCCATTTAAGATGATTGGATGTTGCGGGCACGGTCCCTCTCAAAGGAGGTTCAATTACAAATCACATTCTAAAAGCTCCTTGACTTGAGGTTTCTATAACGAACATGAACCTCAGTAAAAAAACTTTATTTGTTGGCGTTTTACCTCTCCCGATATGATTACATAAGATCAGATATTACGCAATATTTGATGCAGTAAGATTGAGTAGATTATTAAAATCAGAAACTATAATACGAGGAATATCGGAGTTATGCACTTATTCATCGCGAAATCCATTGGAAGATTATGTTTAGAAATTTAAGAGTGTGTTGGCTTTTAAACAAGATAATAAACAGTCTCTAAAAATCTTTCTAAACTCAGGCTATTTATTAAGTAAAACTTAAGTTTTACCTTGTTAAATTATTTGTAACATAGTCCAGCAGCCTTACCGTGTATGTTTGGGATGCGAATAAGTAAAGCGAACGAGATCGCCGTGGGGGCGATTGAGTGTAGCGAACGACCTCAGATTGAAAATACATTTATAGGCCTAATATTTGTAAATAATTATCGTTGCATTATGCATCTACACTTTTTTTATATTTTAATATAAGTGTTTACTTAAGTGTTAAAAAGATTCTACTAAACTAACAATAGGCTACTAGATGTGTGCATTGTTGTATTAAAGGTATTGCAATATTCAGTACCAAGCGATTTCCGTACCCAAGAAAGGGAACAAACTGTAAATATAATTACATGAGTTATATTTAAATTCAAATTAAACCCGCTGAAATAATAAAACTTTACTAGGTCCAGCGAACCGATAAATAAATTCGTCACAGGGGGTTCTAAAAACGATAGAAAATTTGTCAAACCCACAGTATT
>JAQYXR010000756.1:0-59081 GCA_030545055.2 Neoaliturus tenellus
GATTTTTCTTAATTAAATCGCCATTGTTTTTTGACAATGATATGATTTATTATTCTCTTTTACCATCCAGTATGCTACATCTCCACATAAATATAGCAAAGGTCTCCAATTTCAAAAAAAAAAAAACTTGGTGTTTATAAATTTGTTTTAAACATATGTTGTATAACTGGGTAACATTGGGTTTCGGAGACTTAACAACGTTTGTGAATCATAATAATAGTGATTACCTTAGGCTGAGGTGTCAGCAAATCTGCTAAATTAGCAGCCAGCATTTTAGACATTAAGTGAGATCTATACCAGGGTGTCCACTGCTACAGTAGATATTTTTGTTATATTTCCGCCAATGGGTTTTTTTTCGTTTTCTTAAGGAAGGTCAGGCCGAACCTTATTAATCGGAAAAAGGCTGAGTATTATCTGAAGAAAAGTAATCCTAAGTAAACTTACAAACTGTGATTTGTTAGTAAATTATTTAAATCGTTTTATAATGCAATATTTTTTAGACTAAAACCCCACTTGAGACACCTACAGCGTTTGAAACGTAGACTAATACAGGAATACAGCAACCCAATATCTCAATATGATCCTTGCCTAATCCAGAGTGTTAGTTGATGGTTGTTATTGCATATCAAACTTTGAGACCCTCTACACCTCCAAGTGCTTGTAATATTATCAAGCGGGAACGTATATCCTTTCAAGTATTAGTTAATTATCAACCTTAGATGTTAGTAGCAACTGGTTACTTTTTGTAATCCATTATTTTCTACTTATGTCAAAGTTTTCTTTATATTTTTTATTTTTGGATGCAAGTGGGTATCGACATCTTAGACACCCAAGAAAAGGCTTTAGGGTGATGTTAAGTATGTGGGGATGTGAACAAATCGAGAGATCACACTAAATTTGTAGTTTTAATGTAATTTGGAATGTAAGTGAATCACAGGATATAATCATTTTTCATATTAAATGTATTTACGGTTATAACCATTATTCACCACGACTTACATGAAATTAACGATTTTAATCTAAATAAAAATGTATGTAAAATTTTCCTAATTGACGCTGTTTATTGTAACCATAAAAAATTCCTTTATGTAGTGTACAATTACAAATATCCGATAAAATATTCAATAGGTGAAAAATAACCTAAGTTGCAAATGAAAGTGAGCTCGGTGTCACGGCGAGGGAGTTATTTACTTCATAGGTGTCCATACTTTTGATAAAAGTATAATTTGATTGTTCAACTGTTTAAAATAATTCGGTAATGTACAAATTCCATGCAAGTCTCCAAGTACAATGTATTTTTGTACTGAATTGCAATTTTATAGAGTTACTACATTTTTCCAAGCTATATCTTATTCTGGTCAAAATTTTGGTATTTCTTAGCTGGAAAACTTTCTAAGTAGGCTTATGCCCCTCCGGTACCGTGAATACAATTTAACTTAAGTCATTGGATTACACACTAACATGCAACCCACAGTTTGGACCGAGTTCCAGGGGTTGACCAACCTTAATTGATATTTAAGTTTTTTATGTTGTTTATTGTATATTTTTTATTTATTGTTGAAAAGTACCGGCTTAGACAAACATTTTATTCAATCAGTCTTCGTGATTTCTTTTCCCAATAAGATACTTTTATATGATTATTTGTTATCTTTATTCGTTTCAAAATGGCGTCCATTTTTGTAGCCAAAATCGAAATTTACGGAATACCCTGTAATTTGTTTATTATTTGTCATAAATGACTTCTGATTCAAAATACTTATTTGAAATAAGCTAAGCTTTACAATGATATGTCACAAGACAACATTTATTAGAAAACTAAAATTTCAAAAATTTAATATTTTTGAAAATTTTTACATAAACAAAACTCAAAAATTTTGAATACAAACACATGTCTTTTTGTACATCATATTAAAGCTCTCATTAAACTGAACAAATCAAATCAAAATCAAATCAAATCAAATCAACTTTATTCGACAGTAAAATACAAAATAATTACAAGCACTATTTACCGAATTAGTCCCACATGAGCCAAAGGCTTGTGCGTGGTGACGAGTCCTTCTTATATACATAAATGTATAGTGCATTTTAAATTATATTAATAATAGTTCTAAAATACTTAAAGTAAATTATAGACATTTCTTAAATCTACAAGAATTTTGGCTTATGAACTTAGACATTACAGACGAAAACAATAATAAAGTTTTAGAGTAAAACAACATTAAAATAAAAGTTAAAGATTAAAAGTTAAAGATTAATTGGCCTAAAAAAACGCATTTTTTACATAGACGATTATTAGCATAGATACATAAACAAGTTGATAAATTTACAAAATTTACCTAACTACAGATAGATAAGAACTAATTTATCACAATGAGTTTTTATCATTAAATAAAATATAAAATAATTGCGCGGAGAGTCAATTTCGAGAGTGTTGTATGAGTTTTTGTGGTAGTTTAAGTATGTTGTAAACGTAAGTTTGTAGATGTATTAGTCCAGTGGTCAGTTTCACGCTGTATGTTGAGGGGCAGTCAGGAGAGACACCGAGTACTCTGGACCGATCTCCAACAGCCAGGCCGTGATTGTACGTTTTTGTACGTTTTGTAAGTTTTTTGTACGTCATTACCGTAACCTGCGGGTCTCTAATCTCCTGTGGAATTCTTCTGATAATAAGATTCGCCATGTAGACGGCATTAGTGAAATTAATCGATTTCACAACTCTGGGGATCCGCAGGCCACCTTGCACGGCGTTCCTCGTAGGGTAACTATGGTCAATCGGCGTCAGAACTTGTTCCCTATGTGAGAAGGTGTAGACCAGTAACGTTTTGATGTATAATTGGCGTACAGTGAGCAAGCTTGATTCTTTAAATAACAACGTAGATGAAAATTGTCGGGGTTTCCTTAAAGCCGCTTTAATTATTGACTTTTGAACAACAGAGAGTGGATCAATTACATTTTGAGATGCGTTCCCCCATACTAAAATACCGTATTGTAGCAATGATTGTACATGAGCAAAGTAAACTCTCTTTATTTCATCAAAATTTAAAATATCCCTTAATTGATAAAATACAAAAATTAACTTTCTAAGTTTACTTTTAAGCATTTTAATATGAAAATCCCATTTAAGTTTAGAATCTAAGATAACTCCCAAGTATTTGTACTGGTCTACTCTCTCAACTACAGGGCATCCGCAAGCAGTATTAGCCAACTCCCCACACGAATGAACAGCCAGGCTCAGATCTGCGGGTGGCTCGCTCACGGGGCGCAGCGCAATAGGCATACATTTAGTTTTGGTAAGGTTCATTGTAAGTATATTTTCATCGAACCATCTTTTAATCAAAATAAGCTCTCTAGTAGCTGTAAGGTAAACCTCCTCCCAACTTTGTCCCTGAAAAATTACCAAAGTGTCATCAGCGAAAAGTTGTAGGCTCCCCGTTATATTTATGTAAGTTATATTATTTATATAAATTAAAAAGAGCAGGGGTCCAAGAGTGCTTCCTTGGACCACACCAAAGTCAACATTTCTTGAATCACTAATATATTTATTTATTGAAACAACTTGTTTTCTATCTGATAAATAACTTTTAAACCAATTAAGCTCTAAGCCACGCACTCCTATATATTCTAATTTTGAAAAAAGGACGTTTCTATCAATAGAATCGAATGCTTTAGCAAGATCGATGAAAACCAATAATAATTTCTTTTCATTGTTTATTCCATTCATTAATATATTGCTGATAGAAAAAAGAGCGTCAGTAGTATTTTTATCTTTCCTAAAACCAAATTGGGAGTTTGGAATTAGATTATTGTTTTCCAAAAAGGATTGCAGTTGGTATTTGACACATTTCTCTAATACCTTAGATAACACGCTTAACAATGAAATGGGCCTATAATTATTTTTATCGGATTTGCTCTTTGATTTATGTATGGGGATTACTTTTGCCACTTTGAACCTGTCTGGGAATACACCGGAAATGATACTACGATTTATGATATGTTTGAGTGGTGATAATATGCAATACAGATAATTTTTTAACAGACAACAATGAAAGTCGTCCTGCCCAGGAGCAGAGCCACCCGCATTTCTTGTACACATTTCACTATCTGACTGTCAGAGACCGGCTCTAGTTTGAATTCAACATTGACTCTGTAAGCAGCGTCATCGACAACGGGGGGGCCCGAGGACGGAGGCAAATTCTGTGCTAATTTATAACCTACTTCAGAAAAAAATTCATTGAATGAATTGGCCACATCCCTTATTTCTTCTTCATCGGGCCTTGCGCTACCCACAAAGTGTTTAACGGGAAAACTATTTGTGCTAGTTTTGAGTCCACTGAACTCATTAATAGTACGCCAAAATAATTTTGGAGTACCATTTGTATTCATAATTTGTTCTTTATAGTAACTATTTTTAGCACTTCTTATCCTCTTGAATAAATCATTTCTAAAAGCATGAAAATATGTTCTTAACCTATCATTAAATGGCTGTCTTTTTAAGATTTTGCTTAACTTATCCCTTTTCCGGATATCACGAATAATATCCAGGGAAATCCAAGGTTTGATTTTTTTGTATCTCGTACTAACTTTCTTAGATAAAAATGATTTTATCTTTAAATTTTCAAATATATTAAGAAATAGATTACAGCTCAAGTTAGGATCCTGCTCCTCCAGAACACCGTCCCAATTCTGAGCGCTCAGGGCCTCCCCAACCGCCCTCAGACTCTTTTTTAAAGTCAAATTTTGTGAAAACAGCGTAGTGGTCAGTCGTAGCAGTATGGAACACGCCTGCAGTAATAGTGTTGTAATCGTTGTGTTTGATCATAATATGATCAATGCACGTTTTAGATACGTCTGTTACTCTAGTTGGTTTGTAAATTGCCTCCGTAAACCCTGCTCCGTACAGTATATTTAAGTATTCGTCTTTATCTAAGTTATTTTGATGGTTGCAAGTATCCGGTAATGTATCAATGTTAATATCTCCAACAAAAATATAAGAAGAATTGTTTACTTTGGATGTATAAAAATCTTTGAGATCATTAAGAAAAAGTTCACAATTCATTGATGGACTTCTATATAGTGATAAACAAGAGAATCTACGTCCGTTTGTACTGAAATCAAGTTGTATACCGGTAGCCTCTCCTAATCTTATCTCCTTAGACGAACCATTCAACTGTTTGCTGCAGTAGACGATAACGCCATCATTACGATTAAAATATCTAGTTGTGTAAAACAAGTCATACCCGTCCATTGATTGTAAAGCCTTATTTGGGTCCAGCCATGCTTCTGTAAATACAATAATATCAAAATAAATTTTTAAACTTTCCAATAAAACTAAAATACTATCAACGTTTTTGTAGTAACATCGAATATTAAAATGGATTAATTTCAAGCTCGCGGTCTCATTGTTTAATAGTGTTTCCAATTTCAAGTGGTCATCAATTTCCTCGCAGTTAATGTGTCTGTAATTGTCCAGTTCATGCCCTAAGTCCCTTCTGTCCATGCGTGCAGTACGTGCCGCCGCGCATGTGCCGCCAAGTAAACAAAATCTAAGTTTAGAATTATTAATAAAAATTAAAGTTGGCAGTAAACACCGAAACAAAATTTTATCTCTAATCAAAAGTAAGACTTTTTGAGGTAGCTTTCACATTACAACTAAAAGGAGAAACCTAACTGAAAAATATAAGTGTTAAGTTATTAACATTAACATATTCTTCAAGGAAATTATAAAATTAAAATTAATATTACACTTGGAAAAATGTAAAATACATACATACGTTATTTTAAACGCTTGAAATTTTATGACTTATACATTATATTAGATTACATTGATATTAAAATAATAAATTATACATAGGCCCGAAACATTTTCATTCTTTGTTTAAATAGGAAAGTTTACGTTTAGAAAATTCAATAAAGAAAGGGAAAACGCAAGGTTATACAGTAACATAAAAGATTTCACTTTTATCTTTTAGATAAAAACGACAAAAGATAAAGACTACTCAGACATGATTATTTTGTGAAATAAATTATCTCTGAGTTTAATTATTGTTTTTAAGTAAAAACATTAAACGATAAGATAGATTTACTTGAAGCTAAAGTCGTCATTATAATTAATTAAATTAGAAAATTTTACTTTTAGATTCCGGATCTAACAAGAGAAATTATTTAAACATAAAAAGTACAACAAATTTTCTTATTCTAAATACAATTTGAAACTTAAATATAATCTTGTCAGTACATACCTGAGAGAAACTTGAGCCTCTAGTCCAAATAGTAATTTCAATATAAATTTTCTATAACAATTTTAAAGCAAAGGAAAGAGATTTATACAACTGACTAATTTCGATGTTTATAACATAGGCCTACATTAATTTATCATTTAAATATAAAAAAAACCTTACTGCTCTAATTTTTTATATAAGCAAGAAAAACTTTTTTAACCTGGAATTTATAAAAACAAAACAAAAACAACGACAAACTATTTATCATTATAACAAAAATAAAATTAAAAAAATATATATATATAAATCAAACACACTAATTGCTGTTTTTTGTAACATCTATCAATCTAGTCAATCAATGTTACAAATTATTATACTAATAAAATACCTACTACATAAACTGAAGAAGATGATGAAAAGAAATACAGAATAGTTCAATAGAACAGAATAGTTCAGAATAGTTCAGAATAGAACAACTTTGTAATTTACACTAATGCCGTATCTCTTTTGGTTTTGCAGTAATAACGTAAAAATGTCATTTTCCCATTTAACTTGCATGCTGATTAATCAGGATATAATAGTATTGCAGTCCTTCTTCCATTGTTGCGAACCTGTTTTTTGGGACACCCTGGTATTTATACAACGTTAAAAATATTTTTAAATTATTCCTTGGGGTCAATTTAGTGGGAAATGATTTTATTTCAAGATTGTAGGGCAAATTGTTGATCTGTAATCGATTTGAGACACCTTACGTGAGACACCCTGTATAAGAGACAAGTTGATTTGGGCAAGGACCAGGAAAGAACAGAGGCACGTGTCCGCTAACCTAGCGGACATGGCTGAAGAACTGGGAGCTGGAGAGACATGGTTCCCGGGGTGGAACGGTGATGTAGACTACTTTCTGACCAAATTCTTGTTGGAATGTCTGTGTTGAGCCATTCCTGCACAGGATGGGCAAGACCGGTTCACCTGATTGCATTTATTGCCCAGACGTAACCGACGTCACGGAACACATATTCTTTCGTTTTCTACGCTAGGAACGTCTACACCTGGAGGTCACACGACATCTTGGAGTTCTGTCTGTGAACTCGGTCTGTCTGAACATGAAGGAGCGGGAGGACAACACGCTTAATGGGGTACATTGTCCTCTATCATTGACAGGGCCGGATTTAGGAATATGCCGCCTGTAGGCTATCTATTTTCTGTCGCCCCCCCCCCTCAAAAAGGAACAGACTCATACACAGTTTTATCATTTATGTAGGGGCGTATTAACCTTAAAATATGCACCAGATTAATTTGATGTTATTCTTTAATTGAATCCTTTAATGCCACTAATCTGGATTCTGATGTTAGCGGTAAATTGGTTGTTTGGCAGAACCGGGCAGAACAGCTCCGCCTGCCAAGTAGCCTAGTGCGGTAAATTGCTCGTTCCCTTCATAAAAATGACATTTTCGTGGGGGAGGTTATTATAAAATCAAAATCATATGTTTGTTGTCATTATTTTGTGGCCAATCTATTCGTAAAATCAAAAAGTAAATACCGTAACTATAGTTGCGAATCTAAACAAACACTGGGAGTGCTAGTGATGTAGTTCCCTCTTACTGGGCCTTAAAAAACTGTGAGTGTCATTACAACCATTAATCCTACAGGAAAAAGGTGTTACAAGATTATGTGGAGTAAATTTGTATGAAAATATAAACATATTTCAATTTCTTCAAATTAATACACTTTAAATCAGAAAGATGGGCCTAAAGAAGTTTCTGTTATTAAAAAAATAAAACTATTTTCAATTTGTAGTAAATTGACAAAGTGCCGCCCCTAAAATTTTGCCGCTATAGGCTTTAGCCTTTTCATCCTATTTAGAAATACGGCCCTGATCATTGATCAAGAAGATCGTTGGACAACTATATTGTTGTCTTAAATATTTGCAAGTTGGGTTCAAAGTGAGCCTAAATGGTAAAAGCCAAAGTAGGTCTAGTTCTGATATAAATACGATTAGCAAACCCAGGCTAGTATCCAAAATTAAAAGAGGAGTTTTTTACTTTCTCCCCCTATACCATAGTATACAGGGTGTCCAAAAAAAACGTTTACAGACTTTGGGATGTGATTCCTGATACAAAAGTAAAGAAAAAAGTTCCTATGAAGGTATGTCCGAAAATGCATATTTACCCAGATATCCGCCATTTTGTTTTTTCCACTTAATATTTTTTATTTCGGTGACGGATTGATCTAGGAACTTCATATTTGGCATGGATCTTTATAATACTAATGTCCATTTCCACAATAAAAATTATTTTTTTCCGATGCGTGTTTTCAAAATGGCGGCCATTTTAAATTTTTAAACTCAAATATCTCAAAAACGGTAAAATTTATAAAAATGTTACAAGACACAAAAAAGTTGACAAATTAAATTATCTAAACAGTAATACCAAGTTTGTAAGGAACCGAAAACAAATAACGGAGTTACTGTGGTTTTTATGCAGAAAAACACTGATTTTGCACTATGATTAATGCCAATTTAGGTTATTTTAAGAGAAAAATCTCAACAACTCCGTTATTTGTTGGCAGATCCTTACAAACTTGGTTTTGTTGTTTAGATAATTTAATTTGTCAACTTTTTTGTCTCTAGCAATATTTTTATAAAATTTACCGTTTTTGAGATATTTGAGTTTAAAAATTTAAAATGGCCGCCATTTTGAAAATATGCATCGGAAAAAAATAATTTTTATTATGGAAATGGACATTAGTATTATAAAGATCCATGCCAAATATGAAGTTCCTAGATCAATCCGTCACCGAAATAAAAATTATTAAGTGGAAAAAACAAAATGGCGGATATCTGGGTAAATATGCATTTTCAGACATACCTTCATAGGAACTTTTTTCTTTACTTTTGTATCAGGAATCACATCCCAAAGTCTGTAAACGTTTTTTTGGACACCCTGTATGGAGAAAGTATTGTTTTCGTCAAAATTTTCGAATTTGAGTTGTTGGTGGATTTATCCATTTTGGTTCCCCCTGAGTCCAAAAAAGTGGTTTTCGGAGTGATGTCTGTGTGTGTGTGTGTGTGTGTGTGTGTGTGTGTCAGGATGTAAACAGAGCTAGAGAATGCCCTAATGGTCCGATTTTAATGAAATTTGGTATATAGGTCCAAATCCACGATAATTCCAGGCGTTTTTTTGCATTTTTTTGAATTTTTGGTTTTTAAGGGTATTTTACCCCCAAAAACCCTCAAAAATCGTCAAAAATCAAAATTTCTCAAAAACGGCTCTAACGATTTTGATTAAATTTTTGTGGTTTATTAAGCTTAAAATGGTGGATAAAATGACACCACCCCCATCTCCGAGAAAATGCGCGTTCAAAAGTTATGGAGTAAAAAGTGTTTAAAAAATCAATTTTTTGGATTTTCAAAATAGCTGTTGTCTCGAAATAAATTTTACTTATCACCATTAAATCAAGCTCAAAAAACTAAATAATCCAGTATTTTAAATTATTGTTCTACGTCAAGTGGTTGAGGAGAAAATTCAATTTTTCGTTTAGCGGTAAACGCAGTACGTTGTTAAAAGTCACGGATGCGCTAGGGTCAAGCTCGCGCTGCTCTGCTGGTAGCTATCCGACAGAGTCATCTAGACATTAATGTTTAAAGCTTTTAACACATTTTTTTATATTGTTGGGAGAAAGTATGTGTCAGTTATCTGATACCGTTTATTTACTAAGCAGTATACTGCATTTCTTGTAGGAGTGCCACACTACAATTTGGTCACTTATTAAAATAAAAACATTATTTCTTATATTTCTAAAATAAACGGTATCAGTTAACTGACACATACTTTCTCCCAACAATAAAAAAAGATGTTAAAAGCTTCAAACATTAATGTCTTGATGACTCAGTCGGATAGCTACCGGCTGAGCAGCGCTCGTTTGACCCTACGCACGTCTGTGACTTTTAACAACGTACTGCGTTTACCGCTAAACGAAAAATTGAATTTTCTCCGCAACCACGTGACGTGGAGCAATAATTTAAAATACTAGATTATTTAGTTTTTTGAGCTTGATTTAATGGTGATAAGTAAATGTTATTTCAAGATAACAGCTACTTTGAAAATCAAAAAAATTGATTTTTGAAACACTTTTTACTCTATAACTTTTGAACGCGAATTTTCTCGGAGATGCGGATGGTGTCATTTTATTCACCATTTTAAGCTTAATAAACCATAAAATTTTAATCAAAATCGTTAGAGCCGTTTTTGAGAAATTTTGATTTTTGACGATTTTTGAGGGTTTTTGGGGGTTAAATACCCTTAAAAATCAAAAATTCAAAAAACTGAAAAAAACGCCTGGAATTATCGTGGATTTGGACCTATGTACCAAATTTCATTAAAATCGGACCATTCGGGCATTCTCTAGCTCTGTTTATATCCTGACACACACACACACACACACACACACACACACACACACACACACACACACACACACACACACACACACACACACACACACACACACACACACACACACACACACACACACACACACAGACAGACATCACTCCGAAAACCACTTTTTTGGACTCAGGGGGAACCAAAATGGATAAATCCACCAACAACTCAAATTCGAAAATTTTGACGAAAACAATACTTTCTCCATATACTATGGTATAGAGGGAGAAAGTAAAAAGGTGAATCCATATTTATTAGTCTACATGTTTCATGCCACAGGGAATTCAACTTTTATTCATTAGTTTCTTCGCCAAACTAGAACATTGAACTAATTTAAATAACAAAACACATTCCTGTAATCCACTCTAAATTACGATTATTTCATCGATTTATATATGAATGTTACACCATTCCGGTGTTGTGTCATGTTAACGAACGTGTCAGACTTAGGTAGGAATCACATTGAGGAAAGCCCTTTTGATAGAATATTTAGTCAAACTTGAACTAGCTTTTGTGATTAAATACATAAAACTGAGCTGAAAAGTTTAAAAATGCATCTTGGTGACCCAACTTTGACAGCATTTTTTACAGTACCAAGGGTGTAAATGTCATACCATAATGTAATAATTAAATATTCCGTTTATTACTGTTATATGATTTTACTGCATTTGTGTTAGGCTATAGTAGAACTAACAAATTAAAATTTTTATGTAAATTTTTTATACAAATTTAAAGTTTTTACTTGATTGACCCTTTACAAATCGTAATATTAAAAATGTATTACATTGTTTGGTGTACTGAATACATTACAGATTATGACAATCTCCTTCATGAACTTAGCTTTTCAAATATTAATGGCAACAATCCACATAAAATATATTTCATATATCACAAAACTATACTATAACTTATTTCATGTATAAAATTCTACTTATATGGTTACACAAACCACAGAAACTTTCATTCATTCGAATGAATCATGATTGCGGTTATTCATGTGGTAGTTTACATTAAATCAAATACATTCCATTAACTTCAATCCCGATAGATGTGGGTATTTCACTCTGTTAGCTAACATTGAATCCATTTTATATAACCTTGGATGTTTTCAAGATGGAGAAAACTCGTTTTGTAAATTATTGCAGCCAACATCATTGGTTCACTTAAGTATAATTTATGAACAGTAGTAGGTGACCAAGAGTTTGCTTGATGACGAACTTTTAAAATTGTAAAAATTCATTATATTTATTCTCTGTGGGCCAAAACACCCAAATTCTGAGCTGAAAAAGGTTTGTTCCTGTTCAAGATAAGCTCATTCGCTAGATATAACGGTGCTAACCTAGTTAAAACGAAAACTTAACATAAAACCAGATTTTATTACAGGATTTGCAAAACGACCTTGAATTAAATTCGCTAAAAAACAAAGACCTAATTTATTTATTTTATTTAACATTGAAATGTTTCTGGATTAGTTTAAATTGAGTTGGGAAAACCAACCCTTTAGAGTATTAGATAAAGTACAATGTGAAACTACAACACGTTTCATAAAACACACGGCGAAAATTAACTATCCAAATCTCTTTTCTACATACATGTATATTTTTTCACTAAAATATCGACGTCATTTAACACGTACCATTATTTACTTATCCCTTAAAAAATCAAACCCGCAATTTCCTTGACGCAACCTCAGTAGTGTGTTTTGGTCACTTTTAAAACCGGCCACGTGCCCACCGGGCCACGTGCCGCGGCAGCTGGCGCCAGCTGCCATGTCACATAGCTTCCGGTGGGGGTTAGAGGGTATATATGAGATGCTGTAGTTATATTTTATGCCATATAGGTTGGGGTGGAGATGGCGATAGTGTTGGCGTTAGGGTGAAGTGAATTTGCGCATAAAATTAAAATTAAAAGTTAGTTCAAAATTGAAATTCGTCGGTGTTAACGAAACTCTAACAGTTGAAGAAAAATTAAGAGTTAGTTGAAAATTGAAATTCAAACTTATAACTGAGATGCGGAAAATATGTCAAGGTCATCCAGAGTAAGTTTTAAAAAATTCTATCCAACTATCACCAGAAATAGTTTTAAGTTGAAGTAGTTGGTGATAGCGGGATAATTGATTCGTGCCATGGGAGAGGTGTTTATCGTTTGAAAGTTGGCGATCGAATGAGAAGCGCCGCCTAGGGAGAGGGCTTATAAAACGGCAACCTTCCCCCACTACCCCTTCCCCCACTCCTTTAGACCAATAACCGGTCGCCGACTCTATGTGGTGAAACTGAACTAGACATGGCGGCCGCCATGGATAATTCTAACCTCAAATCTTAGCTCAGCTGAAGAGAATAGAGGAGCATGAAGTAGGAATTGTGGTGACAGCGCTTATATGAGGAATAGTAGGGGTAAAATAAAAAAACTTGTTGAACACAGTCGATAGGTGTAACAAGTTCAAAGTTGTTGAATTGTAACATAGAATGCAAAATGTTGTAAATAACACTATCATCAACATTAACCTGCAAAGTCTTTGAAGAGTATAATGGGTTAAAACTGTACTTCTTTCTAACTCTATTTAAATTAGTTTTACACTTTGAAATTGAAGGTTTAGAAGTACTTCGTAATATGTGTTGTGTTCGCAAAAGCTTTAATTTTAAACATTGTGCAGTCATCATAACCGATGTGTTAAGTTCAGAAGTTAAAATAAGACTGAGATATAAAATGAAGTGTAAAAGAAATTGAAACAGAAAGCCAGAGTAGTAATTTTATAGGTTAGAATTTACGAAGGCTATTCCATGGATAATTCTAACCTCAAACCTAGTAAGTGAAGTAGTCATAACATAAAACTAACGAGAGATGATGACCGAGCGGATGCGAGGCAATGAATGTTTGTAGCGCGATAAACTACCCACCTTTATAGAGGCAATAACTCCAGCCAGATGGCGGCAGATGGCAAGCAAATGACTGGTTGACCGACTTTCACCTGAGTAGTAAGAGAAGTAGGGTTCTGTGTCTATCCCTACTCCTTGGGGTCAATGACCGACCGGAAAGGTCAATGACCCCCCCCCCCCCCGAAAAAATGGAGCCCCCCCCCCCCTTCCCCCACTCCTTCCCCCACTCCTCCGGGTCAATGGCCGGTCACTACCGGTTGTTGACTTTATGTGGTGAAACCAGACTAAATATGGCAGCTGCCATGGATAATTCTAACCTCAAACCTGCTGCGCATGCAACGAGTTCTCCGGATCGGAATAGTGACTATGCTATTGCGCATGCGCCTAGTCCTGTATTACTCACTTTAGCGCTACTGCACATGGATAATTCTAACCTCAAACCTTGGTTTTGCGTTGCTGTGCATATGCTGCTCCCCACTCCTTCGCCTTCCTTTTACACTGCTGCGAATTGGACTGGATTGAACACTGTACTGGAGTGAAACAACTTCCCCCACTCCTTGAAAACCCGAGGAGCGATAGGAGCTATATCTTTGCTTCAGTCGCCAACAAACTTTCATAGCGAAAGGTTGTTGGCGACTCAGCAAGAGGTTTCAAATATATAGTAGGCCTATATATATTTGAACTTCTTCTTCTATGTTGCGTTTTTTAATGCAATGTGGTATGTGTGTGTGTGTTTAGTTTTAAGGTGTATTTAATTTAAGAAATAATTTGCGCATTGCGATGTTAGTTATAAGTTGGGTTTAGCATTAAGGTGTATTAATTTTAAGAATAATGAAGGTATTTGGTTGTGTTGAATTATTTGGTTTTTAATAATGATGTGTTGTTAGTTTTAAGTGTTGATATTAATAATTTATGTCGTTGTTTTGCCTTTCAGCTAGATGTTAGGGGGTAGATTAATTGTAAATTCAGAAGTTCAGTTGAACTTCACTTAGAAGGGGTGGGACATCCGCAAATTGCGGACTAGGTTTTTTGCATTTTGTTTAGGAATATGATGGGTGGGATTAGTTTGGGTGGGGTTAGAGTTGCGTTTCTGCATTAGGTGTTCCAGTTTCCCTTGGAATTCATGGTTACGGTAGACCCGGACCGGACCGTTACGGTAGACCCGGACGGTCCAAACAAAATTGCGTCGATGTCCCTTGCAGAACGTAACTAGTGGGTTGGGAGTGGGAACCGTTAGGCAAACAGGGTGGTGGGAACAGTATTACTGTTCCCATCACCTTGGATCATTATAAATCTTGAATGACCTTGACCCACTTTTGGAAGGGTCAATGACCCCCCCCCCTCCCCCCCCCTTCCCCCCCCCCCCTCCCCCCTCCCCCCCCCCCGAAAAAATGGAGTCGATTCCCCCCCCCCCCCTTCCCCCACTCCTACCCCCACTCCTTCCCCCACTCCTTCCCCCACTACTCCGGGTGAACGACCGGTCATGACCTGAAAAATTAAAATGGCTATAGCTTGATAACGGATTGACGGATTTGGACAAGCGATACATCATTGAAAAGGTCTATGTAAGACAAACATTTTGGTAAAAGAAGAATTTGGTTATCTTATTTTAGTCAAAAGTTATGCGAATTATTTTAAATAAATACCTTCTCTTTTCCCTTTTCCCCCACCTCCCAGGTCAATAATCATTCTTGGCCAGCTGCTACCCCTCTCATTTGCATATTGTTATAAAAGACGCACCGACTGCGGCTAACATTTCATTCTGATTCCAGACGTTACGCTGCGAACTTGGAGCCACAACCATGTCATCTCTGCCAACTACAACTTCTACTTTAACTTCTACTTCAACTTCTACTACGGCTGTTACTGCACCAAAGAAAACTCTTCGTCTGAAAAATCCTCCTGACTGGTACAAGAAGCAACTTGGATCCCAACCTTCAACTTCTGGCACTATTCTTCCGCCTATCAAGACTTCTAAACTTCGAAGCATTTTTTCACCGCCTTCGCCTTCTACTTCGCTTTCAAACGACTCCACACCGCCATCAACCATCATGCCGCCTCCACAGAAGCCAGCTCCCCGTCTTAATACCCCTTCATTTGAAACTTTGCTTCATAGTCTTAGTACACCTATCATTCCACTGTCACCATTGCCTCCTACCCCACCACTTACTATGCCTGAAGACCACACCTATCATAAAACTAAATCCACTAAGCCTACTCCCAAACCTGCTCCTAAGCCTGCTCCTTCAGAGCAATTTCAATTATTACAAGAAGAGCGTCGTAGGGCATTTAGCCGTCCCACTACTTGCCCTGAAGTGCTTACTAGGGGAATTAAGAAAGGATCAGCTTGTGGGAGGAAATGTGTTAAAAATGAAAGTTTTTGCCGTGTACATATCGTGAAACATATTTCTGAACCACAACTGACAGAAATCCCCACCGTTGAAGACGATCCTAAAATAATATCCGTCAGAGGAGAGAGGCTTAAGAAAGGTTTGAAATATTTTTTTCTAAGTGTTGTTGACCACCAACACATTTTGGCAAAATGTAACGGCTTAAAATATAAAATTAGAGTTTGTGAGAATTTGTGTAAAGAGAAGAGATTTAACACTTTAGATTCTCAAGACTTTCTCCTCAGGGATAAAAAGGATCGTATTACAAGGTGGGGGCGTAAACAGTAAATTCACTTAGTTTTTTCCAAATTGTTGCTAAAAAAATAATGGGGGAGAAACACAATGCGTTATAGCGTTGTGTTTCTCCCCCATTATTTTTTAACACTCTAAGTCTCGTGACCTACTAACCTACTTCCATCCAAGTAGTAAGAAAAGTACTTCCCCCCACTCCTTTGGGTCGATGACTGGTCACGGTCAGCTCCTACCCCTCATTTGCATACTATTATAAAAGCGGAGCGAGCGTTGGTCACCCCTTCATTTTTCTTCTACACGCCGCTCTTGTCGTTTCGTCTCTGCTGTTTACAATATTTCTTGCTTCAAAATGCCTCCTTATCTGAATGAAAATTTCAATTTTTCCGAAATTTCTGATGTTTTTGAAGAATCTGAAGACACTTTAAGTAATGACAGTGAAAGTGAAGATGATGAGGACGATGATGATTATACTGTTGAACTTAGTGAAGAACGTAAAGTCATAGCAATTGATCCACAATTTCCATTTGATACAATAGAAAAGTTTATGGCTGAAGCTAATAAATGGTTGGACTCAGGATGTTATGTACGAATTGACTCTTTTATATTGTATGGTGATAGTCATTCTTTCCTTGTCACACCAAATGACAGAGACCGCATGTTGCAGTGGGCACAATCTATGATGGAGTGCTATAAACAAGGTGTGGACACTGGCGGCTATTTTCTTGCACAACTAGTGTAATAACAAAATTACCCTTCCCCCACCCTACACCTTATCCCTTTCAAATCCTATAAAGAAGGGGGAAAGGAGTGGGGATTATAAAATGGTGGGGGAATGTGTATAAATGCAGGTTGTTTGAAGAGACTTTTATTATTGTGGCTTTAGCAGAAACAACATGGAGTTTAAATCTTCAGCAAAAATAAGGAACAACATAATAAAGAGAGAAATTCGCAAGAAAGAAAAGATTGAACTTATAAAATTACAACTTATAATTCCTTCCATTGAAATTGGATGTAGCAAAATGAAGACTTTGGTGAAAACTAACGAATATTTGCTAAAAACAATCGAAGAGTTGAAGAGCAAGAATGGACATTCTACATAGTAAAATTTGAACATTTTAATATAAATAAGTAAACCCAAAAAAGTAGATGTAGAATAGAGAGCGAGGAATAGATCACTTTGTGGTAATGGACTAACATGCCACTTAGTGCTCTATTCCTCGTTCTCGCGTTAAATTGGATTACCTTGACCTATTTGTTCGACTGTTAGAATTTGGTTAACACTGTTGAATTTTAGTTTTGAACTAACGTTTATTTTTGTTCAACTGTAAGAGTTTTTTTTTTAATACTGTCGAATTTTAGTTTTGAACTAACTTTTAATTTATGCGAATTTTTAGTTTAACTTTAGTTAATTTATGCACAAATTTAGTTTAACCAAATGTCTGTGCTGTAGCCATTTTCACCTAAAAGTAACTACAATTAGTTGGGTGGGGGAAAGTTCGTTAAAGCTTGAATATAAAGAAGTATATACTAAAACTCCAATGGGAATAAAGAACACGAATGAACAATTAGTTTGTAGAAGGTTAATATTTTTGTTCAAAATGTTTGATTTCCTTGGATAGTGAAGAAGATGAAATAGTGGTGGGGGAACCGTTATAAAAGGAGGAACATGAGAGCCCATTTCATTTCTTGGTGAAATTTCGAAGAGTAAACATCTCAACATGTATTATTGCGATAAATGTTCGGAATCGTTTCACGATGAAATTCTATTAGACTGTCATAAAGAACTAATTCACAACAACCCAGAAGAAAAACAAGATCAAGAACAACAAGAACAACAAGAACAAGAACAACAAGAACAACAAGAAGAACAAGAAGAACAAGAAGAACAAGAAGAACAAGAAGAACAAGAAGAACAAGATGAAATAACTGCAACATCTTCAACTACTTTACCGAATCTACAAGTATTTGCATTACCCGGTAAAGTAGTAATGCATCATAAGATTCAAAATGAAAACTTGAAGCTAGAAGAATTTATTAGAGAAGCAAAACCAATCATCAGTAAAACTTTAAAAGAAGAATTGAAAAGATTGAACTTTCTTAAATTTGGTTTACTACTAGAAGCTATGTTTATAAATGTACAAGAAGAATTATCACCAAGAGGATTCATAACAAAAAACCGAACCATTATGGAAAGTTCAAACATTGATTCAATAGTAGAAAACTGTATAGAAGAAATATTAACAAAAATTCAGGAACACGAAGGAAGAGGATCCGGATGGAGTCTTACAAGTATTGAAGTATTAGATATAAGAGTTCATAAACATGGATATGGACTAATGGGATCTAGTTACATTCCTTTGCCCAAAAGAATTAAGGATACAAGATCATGTATTAATGTGAAAAATCAAGATAATGAATGTTTTAGATATGCGATGACATCTAAGTTTGTACCAAATCATTTCGATAAACCTAACCAACACTATGAAAATCAAAGACATAGGTACAATTTTCAAGGAATTACTTACCCTGTATCACTGAAAGATATATCAAAATTTGAGAAGAAAAATCCTGGTACATCTATCAATGTTTTTGCATTAGATAGTTCAAACAAAGTGTATCCTTTACGTGTTGTAAAAGAAGAGCTACCAGATCATACGGATTTACTACTACTAACGCGAGGAGATGTGTCTCACTATGTGTACATTAAGAAATTCGACTCTCTTGTTAACAAGCAGCTTTCTAAAGCTCGACACAGAAAGATAATTTGCAAGAGATGTTTTAATTTTCAACGAGAAGGAAGACAAGGAAGAGAATGGTTACAAGAGCACAAAAGGCTATGTAACAATAATTATGAAGCAAAGATTAATTTACCTTCGGAAAACAGAGCATTTGTTACATTTCAAAAGGTTCATCATCAATACCGTATCCCTATAGTTGTATATGCGGACTTTGAATCAACACTAATTCCTATAGAAGATGAAAATTGTGAAGCTAGAAAAAGTGTCAAATATCAAATGCACAAACCAAATAGTTTTTGTTTAATGGTTAAATCAACATTATCAGAAGAACATTTAAACAGATATGGATTAACTTCAGAACCTCTAGTATATCGTGGTGAAAATGTAGAAAAAATATTTCTTGATCACTTATATTCAATAGCTGGAAATGCACAAAGATTATATACAAATATTGTACCAATGAAACCGATGGAGGAAGAAGAAGAAATTCAACATGAAAATGCAACTCGATGTTTCTTATGCAAAAATGATTTTACTATTGAGAATTATAAAGTTAAAGATCACGATCACCTCACAGGTTATTACAGGGGTGCTGCTTGTAATAAATGCAACTTGAGCTATCGTTTACCACTATTTATTCCTGTGGTTCTGCATAACCTCAGTGGGTACGATGCTCATTTTATAATACCTGAACTAGGAAGAGACGACGGTAAAATCGATGTGTTAGCTGAAACTTCAGAGAAGTTCATAAGTTTTTCCAAAGAAGTTGGAAACATAAAACTAAGATTCTTGGACTCCTACAGATTTATGCCGTCGAGTTTATCCAAACTTTCAGAAAATTTAAGGAAACAAGATTTCATCGAAACAAAGAAGATTGTAAATAACGACAAACTGGATTTGGTACTTCGGAAAGGTGTGTTTCCATATGATTACATAGACAGTTTAGAAAGATTTAATGAAACATTACTTCCGGCTAAAGAAGAATTCAAAAGTAAACTTTATGACATGGACATATCTCAAGAGGACTATGATCATGCATGTAAAGTATGGAAAGATTTAGGATTTAGAACATTGGGAGAATATTCAGATTTTTATGTTAAATTGGATGTAACTTTACTATGTGATATAATGGAAGAATTTAGAAATACATGTTTTGCGGCATATGGATTGGACCCTCTTCATTCGTACACTTCACCTGGATTAGCATGGCAAGCTATGTTGAAAGAAACAAATTGTAAAATACAACTTCTTACTGATATAGATATGGTTATGATGTTAGAGTCAGGAGTTCGAGGGGGATTGACGCAAAGCGTTACACGACATTTCAAGGCGAACAACAAGTATCTGCCCGATTATGATGCATCAAAACCAACAACATTCCTAGGTTATTTCGATGCAAATAACTTATACGGATGGGCAATGTCGAATCCCCTTCCATATGATAATTTTAAATGGATAGATCCAGAATCGATTGGAAACATAATGGATATACCGAAGCATGGTGAAACTGGTTACATTTTTGATGTTAATTTTGAATATCCTGAACATCTTGATGATCAACATTATGATTTACCACTTCTTCCGAAGACTGAAATTTCCCCTACTGGAAGATGGCCAAAATTAATGATGACTTTAACCGACAAGTCTCGATATGTTGGACATTACTGGATGATACAACAAGCTTTAGACTTAGGATTAAGAATTACAAAAATTAATCGAGTACTACAATTTTCTCAATCTTGTTGGTTAAAACCTTACATCGACAACAACACAAGAAGAAGAGCCACCGCTACATCAAGTTTTCAAAAACATTTTTTCAAATTAATGAATAACGCAATATTTGGCAAGACTTTGGAAAACAAAAGGAAACATAAGGATATCAAATTGGTAACTGATCCAGTAAAATTACAGAAATTGGTGCAACAACCAAACTTTGGTTCATCTATAATTATTAATGAAAATCTAGTTGTTATTTCCATGAACAAGAAGTCAGTTACAATGGATCGTCCTTTGTATCTTGGAATGTCAATTTTGGATATTTCAAAAACACATATGTACGAGTTTCATTATAAGAAGATGGTTAACTATTATGGAAGAGAGAACATTGGTATTGCATATATGGACACGGATGCACTAATTTACTGGATTAAAACAAATGACATGTATGAAGATCTACGCACCTTTATATATAAAGATGATTTCGACTTTTCCGATTATCCTAAGGATCATCCAAATTACGACTATGACAGAAATAAGAAAGTATTGGGAAAATTTAAAGATGAAACAAATGGTGTGCCGATGATGGAAATTGTAGCATTAATGTCCAAACTGTATTCATTTCAACTGTACATAAACGAGAGGAACGAACATCAAGTCACGAAGAAGGCCAAAGGAATAAAAACTTCTTTCCTGAAGAAGAACGTACAGTTTGAACATTATAAAAGATGTTTGTTTGAAAATGTTGAAACAACTGCAACGTTCAACACTATTAGAAGTTATAATCATCAACTATTTAGTGTCAAACAAACAAAGTGGGCATTAAGCTACAAAGATGACAAGCGTCATATTTTAGAAGATAAAATTAATACTTTACCATTCGGCCACTACTCTCTAAACCCTATTGACCAGTAAACCTATTCTTCGCCCTCTACCTTCTTCCCTTTTCCTTTCCGTAAAGAAGAGGGGACATGGCAAGCCCAATGCCATGTTCCCTCTTTTTTACACTAATATGAAATGGCCTTGACCTATATTCAAACTATATAAATGAGAATAAACTATTCTATGGATCAGTATTTTTACATGCGGTGTACAAGCAACATCTGAAGATGGAAAGTGTGAAGGACAAGATTGTAAATGAACTACATAAACCAGCAAGAAGAAGATTTCCAAGAAGAAGTACAATCATTAAAGGGATGAATGATCTTTATCAAGCTGATCTCATTGAAATGATACCGCACAGTAAATTAAACAAAGGATTTAAATATATTTTAACAATTATAGACTGTTTTACTAAAATAGCTGACGCTTTACCATTGAAGGATAAGACTGGTAAAAGTGTTACAAAAGCTATGGAAACCACAATACAAAGAAATAAATTTAAAATTAAACATCTACAGACCGATGATGGAAAAGAATATTTTAATAAAGACTTTAGAGCTTTGATGAAGAAATATCAAATAAATCATTATTCTACAAATTCTGAAGTTAAAGCTTCAATAATTGAAAGATTCAATAGAACATTGAAAGGTGCGATGTATAAACAATTTTCAAAACGAGGATCATATGTGTGGTATGACATATTACCACAACTTATAAAACAGTATAACAACAAATATCATCGTACCATTGGAATGAAACCTATCCAGGTAAACAGTGCTAATGCGAAAATTGTATTACAACGCATTAAAAATAATACAACACCGAAATTAGAAAAATTGCAACCAAAGAAGTTCAAGGTCAACGATAAAGTTCGTATAAGCAAATACAAAGGTGTATTTAGTAAAAGATATCTACCAAATTGGACTAATGAAGTATTTACAATTTATAAAGTGCAACCAACTATACCTGAAACCTATTTATTAAAGGATAACAAGGGTGAATTACTTCAAGGTGGATTCTACGGACACGAATTGTTGAAATCAACAGTTGGTGATGTATATCTTGTCGAGAAGATTTTACAAAGAAAAAAGGATATGGTTAAAGTCCGGTGGTTAGGGTTTGATAAAAGTGAAGACTCTTGGACTTCAAAAGACTTAGTATAGTTGTTTAATAGCTCATTGTGTGTTTAACCTTTATACAAGATGGAGATTGTACAACAAAAAGATCGATTTAATATCAATAACATTGATGAATTGACAGTTGACAATGATAAGTTAAATTATGGAAAACATGGTGAATTACTACCAAATACGATAAGGTGTCTAATAACTGGTCCTTCAAATTGTGGAAAAACTAATGTTGTTTTTAACCTTATAACTAATCCTAAAGGATTGCGTTTTAACAATATATACATTTTTTCAAAATCATTGCAACAACCAAAATATCAATTATTGGATAAAGTACTTGCAAGTGTACCTGAAGTAAATTTTTACAAGTTTAATGCCAGTGAAACAATTATGCAACCAAATGAAGCAAAACCATTTTCTATTTTTATATTTGACGATGTTTCTTGTGAAAATCATGACACAATAAGGAATTATTTTGCTATGGGAAGACATCATAATATTGATAGCATTTACAT
The DNA here is from genome assembly GCA_030545055.2 of Neoaliturus tenellus. Classification (NCBI taxonomy): domain Eukaryota; kingdom Metazoa; phylum Arthropoda; class Insecta; order Hemiptera; family Cicadellidae; genus Neoaliturus; species Neoaliturus tenellus. The sequence goes on from JAQYXR010000756.1 coordinate 23,157, forward strand.
TGGTCAAACATACAGTAAAATTCCAAAACAACTTATAAGAGACAATGCAAATATGTTGATCATCTTCAAACAAGATGAAACAAATTTAAAGCATATATATAATGATCATGTAAATGCGGATATGCCATTTGAAAAATTTAAAGAGATGTGTGGCAAAGCATGGAATGAGAAATATAGCTTTCTCGTTATTATGAAGGAAGAAGATATTAAAAATGGTAGATATCGTATAGGGTTGGATAAATTTGTATTTATGCGTTGAACTACCGATGCTACATCTAGTTACACGTTGAACTTCACAGTGTAAACATGGTGAATCAAGAAAAACTATTGAAAGAAATAAAATCACTCAGTGATTCTATTAGGATGAAGAATCGTGCATTGAGGATGGGTTTAAGTGAAAGAGAAGAATTTCTAGAGACTACATTTAAACCTATTACGGAACCTTTAAAACAGATATCAGAAACTATTGGTAAACCTCGTTATGAAGGAGATGTTTTACTACCAGTTTCTAAACAAGAAGTACAAGCATTAAAAAAAGAAGATGATGATGATTCATATACAAGTGCTAGTGAGCAAGAAGAAACAAAAGAAGAAGAAGAACCAATTGTTGAAAAGGAAGAAGAACAGCCAATACCAGAAGCAGAACAATCTATTCCAAATTTAACTCAATTGAGTAGCGATATATTACAACATGGACCTCTTGGAAGAAAATATATAATGAAAATGCTACATGACATGAAATCAAACCCAAATTTGAGTAGATCACACATATACGGAGCAAGAATTGATGGGAATGAATTAAAGATCGGCGATTCAAAGCTTGAAATAACACAAGATGATTACATCATTATTGGTGAGCACAGATATAAAGGAACAAAAGGATTATATGAATTAATTTTTAAAAACATACCACTAAGATATTCATCCAAAGATTTAAGTGTTTTTAAGGAGATTCTACAAAATACTAACGCTCATAAAAGAAACTACTTAAAGGATGGAATGATTAATCGTTCACGTGCAACAAAATATAACATCGTTATAAAAAAGTTGTTTCCTCCACGAAAATTGCCAACATTACGTACTGCACCAGCGGTGAGACAACCACTGAAAAAAAAATCTCTATCACTTATGGATTTATCACTTCTTGAACAACATGGTAAAAAGAGTAAAGGAGATACTTCAACATCTGGTAAAGGATTGATGAAAAATCTATACAATACAAATGTGATTTACTACAACGACATCAATAAATTGGTTGATAGAATGAGACTATTGCATGAAGCCATGGAAGCTGGTCATACAGGTTTAAATAATGAATGGGTAGCTCTGATTGACGAACTCAGGAATCGCGGCATAATTGTATAATCGTCCGCGGATATATAAGAGTTGCAGGCATATAATGTGTCAGTTCTAACATGAGCGTTGACAAGTTCGGACGTTACTCCGCGTTAGGAGTGCAAGTTGGAGAAAACAGAAAAAGAAGTGGATTACCGCAAACACCCGAAGGTGACTATAACATAAATAATAAACGTTTAAAGTTTGTTAAAGATCCAGAAGAAGATGGAGATGCAACAAATTTAAAAACAGTAAAGGAGGAAACATCTACAAGTTTAAAACTTGACAACAACCAACTGTATGATGCAAAATCTCACAGGGTTATTAATGTTGCAAAACCAGTCAACAATGGAGATGTTGTTAATAAAGGCTATTTGCTATCTGCGATGGATTACGCTTTACTGTTGCAAAAGACTAAAAGTGGAAAAATGTACAATGCTTTAAATTATAAAATAACTAATGTGGCAGACCCAACCGATGATACAGATACAATCAATAAGCGTTATTTGCACTCTGTAATACCAGAAAAGAAAAAGGATGGATTTTCCTTTTATAAATATACTATAAACGATATTGGATATCCTAAAGAAGAAAGTGATGGTGTTAATATAAAATATATTAAAGATAATTGTATTTTATATAATGATGCTGTTATTGATTGTCATGGAAAAGTGTTGTCCAATCTGAAAGATGGTTCAACTCCATCGGATGCTGCTACCGTGAAACAAATGAATGAAAGCTTAAAAAAAGAAACATCCACTTTTGTTAAACAAAATCAAGTAGTGTCAAAGAAAGGTGATGAGTTTATGCAAGGAAGCGAAAAGTTTACCTTACTACAACTACAAAATGACAAGTGGGATGGAAAAAATAAAAAATTGTCAAATATAAATTTAGGCACGGAAGAACATGATGCTGTTATTTTAAAACAAGTACCACAACTATCAGCTACTGGTGTTAACTTTATATGTGGAGGCAGACGATTAACCGAAGTTAAATCTGGTAAAGATGATCAGGATTGTGTTGTTGTAAAACAAACTATAGTTAGAGATAAAATAAATAACGTATATGATGGAAAAAATAGAAGAATATCTAACATATCAACAGGAATAGCTCCAAATGATGTTGCTACTATTAATCAAGTTATAGCAACCTCTAAAAACGATCCATCTGTGTATACATGTAATGGTAAACGTATCACAAATCTTGATAATCCTACACATGACAAAGATGCTACTAATATAGAGTATGTAATGAATCTTGTAGGTAATGTAGTTATTGATATGCATAATCATTTGATTAATGCATCGATGAAACACAATAAAATCGAAGATTCTCGGAGAAACCAATGGATTAAAGATGAAATCATTGATAGATACTAGTAAAACTTTTGAATATTTAAGTATGGAATACACAAAAAAGGATTCATTATCATAAAGTATTTCATAGAGTGAAGACGTTGGTTACATAAAACAGCATAATGAAGACCGTATTGCTCAGTCGTCGTCAAGACATCGGCAAGAGAGGACGTGGTTTAACATCAGCTGCATTATCCTTGCTCAGACGGATTCCAATTGGTGCTGTTGTGAATCGAGCGATAGACGCTTTACCATACGAATTACATCTGCCCGGAGGTTATCAATATTGTGGACCTGGAACTAAGTTGGCAAAACGTTTAGCAAGAGGAGATCCTGGAATTAATAAATTAGATCAAGCTTGCAAAGAACACGATATAGCATATTCAAAGTATAAAGATTCAACAAATAGATCAATAGCGGATAACATTCTAGCAGAAAAAGCTTGGCAAAGAGTAAAATCAAGTGACGCAAGTATTGCAGAAAAAGCAGCGGCTTGGGCAGTAACTACAACCATGAAGACGAAAGCAAAGTTAGGTGGTGGAAGACGCAGAGGAAGACCTGCAAAGAGAGGCGCTCCCAAAAGAGGTGGAAACATTAAAAAAGGGCGTCGTAGAACTCGCAAGGCAAATGTAAAGAAGACTTCTGTTTGGCAAATGGTAAAAAACGGAGCAGGTTTATACCTAAAACCGTACCGTGTGTACTAAATAAGAAGAATCAATTGATAATTCCAAATAAAGCCTTAACAAATCATCAGTTAAATGATTATGTAAAATGTTTGAAAATACCATTCTTTCGAGGAGTTTTTATGAAAGATGCATTACCAACTAAAATATGGAAAAATGAAACTGGAATAGTAAATTTGGATTCCACCTATGGTCCAGGCACTCATTGGGTATGCTATAAAAAGCTTGGACAAACCGTTTACTACTTTGACAGTTTTCGCAATCTACCACCGCCGAAAGAACTTCAACATTATTTTCAAAACTCCAAAAACATTTTTTACAATTACAAAAGAGAACAACCTAACAATACTGAAATATGTGGGCATTTATGTTTGGAGTTTCTAGCAAAGAGTGTCAGTCAGCTTTAAGATGTCATCGTATACAGTGTCACTGAGTGGAAATTCATCCACATTGAAAAGTACGCTGTTCCCAGCATTGCGTCTATCCAAGGAACGATTATGGGAAGCGGCATTACTTGATTTGACTACCTACAACTCAATTCCCAATGTTACGGAAGGGAAGAACAATTTACTACATTATTATGAAACTAAGGATGCTGCAGGAAAATACTCAGAATTGAAAATAATTACATTTCCTACTGGAGCTTATGAAATCGATGATATAAACCAATTATTACAGAAACAACTCGGAGAAGACAATATCACCATTAAAGGAAACAATAATACTTTAAAAGCAGAAATAACTTCGAAATATTATATTGATGTCAGCTTGGAACAGTCGATTGGCAGTTTACTTGGATTTACAGATACAAAAAAGAAAATCTTAACTCCTGAAACTACTCATTCAGGTGATTCAACTGTAACAATATTGAAAGTAAATAGTATCGATGTCACGTGCAACATTATACACGGATCGTATAGAGATGGAGTTAATCAACATATTTTACATACATTTTATCCAACAGTGGCTCCCGGTTTTAAAATTGTTGAGAAGCCACAAAACTTGATATACCTGCCGTTAAACACCAGTTTCATTTCAGACATCGTACTGAACATATTGGATCAAGACGGTCATAGTGTTGACTTTAGAGGAGAAACAATTACTATACGGATACACATCAGAGCAGCAACATAAAAGTCAACATGGGATTATCATTTAAACCGCAACGGAAGAGTCGGGAGCTCAGTAGCTCCTCGACATTGGAAGAGTTAACATCGGACAACATTCGTTTTCTACAGAAGATTGGATTGAAACTTAACAGCGATGGATATCCTGGATATATCTCAAGGACCAACGTTCGACGAAACACTATGGGAGAAGGAATATCACACGCACAACCCTTACACTTCATCAAAATTAAACAATAACGATGAAATAAGGATTCCCATTCAACAACAAGATATTTACACGTTACCGTGTGAAAGTTACTTGTACATCGAAGGACGGGTATTAAAATTGGATGGAAAAACTGCTTCAACAGTTCCTTTTATAAATAACCCGATGGCATATCTTTTTGATGAAATAAGATATGAAATATCAGGGGTGACGGTTGATTCAACAAAAAAGGTTGGTTTAACAACGACATTGAAAGGATTAACATCATTAACACCGCATGAGAAGAATTCAATAGTCACCGCCGGATGGGTTGCCCCCGATAAAGACACTATAACACCAGCTTCCAACGGTCACTTTGATTTTCATGTACCTTTACGATTGCTTTTGGGATTCGCTGAAGATTACAAACGGGTAATAATAAATGTCAAACAAGAATTAGTATTACTCAGATCTTCAACTAATAAAGACTTGATACTTGCAGACCCTGCAACTACGGAAGATAAACTGGAATGGCAACTACAGTTGGATAAAGTTGTTTGGAGAGTACCTCATGTAAGATTGGCTGATGAACATAGAATCCTATTATTGAGAAAGTTGAAATCTGACCGTGATATTGTGATGCCATTCCGAAGTTGGGAATTTCATGAATACCCTACACTACCTCAGACAGAACGACAAACATGGACCGTCAAGACATCAACTTACTTGGAACGAGCAAGGTACATAATACTCGGTTTTCAAACTAAGCGAAAAGATGTTATCACTGCAAATGCTGGTCAATTTGATCACTGTAAAATAAAGAATTGTAAAGTTTTCCTAAACTCTCAATTCTTTCCCTATGACAATTTGAATGTCATGTTCAGCAAAAAACGTTTTTCTATTTTATACGATATGTATGCAAGATTTCAATCGTCATATTATGGAAAGACTAATACACCACTATTATCACCTGACCAGTATTATTCCAAGGCTCCAATAATTGTAATCGATTGTTCAAAACAAAATGAATCGGTAAAATCATCAAGTGTGGATATAAAAATTGAAATGGAATTTGAAGAACCAGTAGCGGATGGAACTTCGGCATACTGTCTAATTCTACATGATAAAATAGTTACTTACACACCGCTGACCGGAATTGTGAAGAATGTACTTTAAGAAGAATTGTACAACAACTGCAAATTTTTGAGGTTAGAATTATCTGCTTTAATTTTTGAGGTTAGAATTTCATTTGTGAAAGACAAGTTCAAAACAAACAATTATGTAATTGTATAAATTTCAAGGATTTACGAAAAATATAAAAGCGAGAAAATAATTAGTAGAAACTTCATTCTATCTTCAACCGTCGTATGGGAAACATCATTCGCAAGATGAATTCTACTAACGGAGAAGAAAATACACCTCTAATGGATGATAATAGTTCAGATATAGAAAAACAAGTTGAACGAGAAATGGACGAGTTCCTAAAATTCAACAAACATAAGAAGAGAGAAGAAGAAAAAGCTGAAAAAGAAGTAAAAAGGAAGAAGGTTGAAGTTAACATTACAACCAATATTTTAACAGAAGTATTTCTTCGGATTATCTACCCAATTTCTTCATGCATGACAAAAAGTATATCAGTTGGAATTTTAAAATCAATGGATTATTCACCAATTGTTATTTTAAATCATGGAAACAAAATGGTTACTTTCAGTGAAATTACTTGGGAATCTCTCATGAAACATTTACATCTTTTGGAGTGCTATTTAAGTAACAACACATTTGGAAGAAGAACAAGATTAAGTTTATTGGAATCAAATATTGAAGTTGATATAGTAAAACATCGTGGAGGACAAATTGTTCGCTTCAGAGATTTAACTACACATAATGTTAAATTATATTTCACTAAAGAAGAATTTTATACTTTAAGTTGTACTACCGGTCCCGTCACCAGATATTTGAAACAACTAATATTTTCAAGTGCAATAATTAAAGACTATCTAATTGATACATTGGACAAAAAACCTTTTGTTCCAATTTTATACGGTCCCGTGGATACTTCAATCTTTAATAGAATACCTCAAGAAGTTGAAATGTGGAGACAATTAAACAACTATCACACCAATTTTAATATTGATGAAGTGGCACAAGAAGTGAAAGAAGAAGAACAATCCTGTCTGTTATAAACATCGGCTCATTCAATTTTTAAGTCAGTTGTTAGTGAGACTTCATCATGAATAAACGGGTTTCGTTTTCTAATGCGCCACATATAATGGAAGTTAAAAGAGGTATAATTGAATTTCAAGCTTTCCGAGGAAATGATGGTAATTTTATTATTAAAGAATTAGTAATCTTGGACATGAACACATCAGTAGTTTATCATTATTTGTTCAAACCTCCAGTACCATTTAATAGACTAACAACTAAAGCGAAAGTTACAAACAAATGGTTGAACAAACATTTTCACAACTTAAGATGGGATGAAGGTTTCATTAATTATAACATGATGCCGCACATTATGAATCATTATTGCAAAGAGTTTAAAATTATCTACACAAGGGGATTGGAAAAAGCAAATTGGATACAATCATTTACAAGCAACGAAGTGATTAATGCAATAATTGATAAAGATTTCCAATGCTACTTCAACGAACTTTGTATTTCATCAAAAAGTTTTAAACATCGAAGGTCGCAGTGCGCTTTAAAGAATGCCTACCGCTTGAATAATTTCCTTCAACAAACTGGTGGGGGTAGTGTCAGTGGTGGGGGTAGTGTCGATTATAAAAGTGAGAGCGCTACCATGACACAGCATGAGTATTACTCAAACCTCCGAAGAGACAACATCTCCGACGGACATTCTTATTAACAAGAAGATTAACAACAACATCAATATGGCATCACAGAACTTACTTCAAAGTTTAGTTGATCAGTTCAACGCTCATTCTAAATCATCAATTCTACCTACGAAGAAATGTTCTGAACTAAAAGAAGAAAAACACTACATCATTCATACTATTAAGAAAATGGAAACTTCAGTAGGTGATGCTATAAATTGCACTTTGAGCGAGGCACCTTATACAATTGGTGATGAAGCAAAATTTCAGATCTTCTTACCAAAGCGCTTCGTACAACTACTTCAAAATGAAGATCTTCGTATAATTCAACCCGGCGCACTCTATTTGGTATCACATGGACCCAGTGGAAACAACTCTACTGAACTTACAATTCATGTAACACCTACTACTGATTAGTTTGTACATAACATTGTAACTATTTGTTTGTAATTGTTTTTCAATAAATATGATATAAAGAAAAAAACAAAAAAAATTAAAAGAAGCAACATATTGTGATGTCTTTGTACATTACAATATGTTGCTTTTTTTAAAAATTCCACGGGATGACCTTGACCCACTTGTGTGTGATTATAAAAGCGAAAATCTACTTGTAAAATTCATCAGTCTACGACTACCTTTCGTACCGTACACATCTCGCTCACTCTATCGCTTAATATAAAAACTAAAAGATGTCTCTCAAAGTCAAATGTGCATCTTATGATACTAACACCATTACAACTTTTGAACAACTCGAAGATTTAACCAACGAAATGCGAGTTTTACTTACCGGTGGTTATCACTTAACTGTTGATGTTAGTGCTACTAATACAAGGATGTTCACTAAAACAAAATATTGCGATGATGAAATATTTATTTCTACACAACCTACAACTTCTTCATCGCCAACTGGTCAACATAACATCAAGTTCCAAAAGTATTACCAATGTTGAATAACTTTTGACAGACAAAATTACAACTAAAAAATCACATGATCAATGTGAGTTAATAAAAAGGATGTGATACTTGTATAAATAATCATTTGCTTCTCAGCTCTCACCACGACAAGACCTATTTAAGAAAATGTTGTACAGAATGATGATTCAACTTGATGGAAAAATCTATGGAAAAGACTACAACACCATTGAACAAATGACCCAAGATTTAGATGTATTAACTAAAGAAGGATATCAAGCTAAATTAATTTTAAAATTTCCTGAAGTACATCCATTATCAACAGAAGAACTTGTTGCTATGGGTAAGGCGGAGAGAGAGAAAAAGTCTGAAGAAAACAAAGAGAAACAAACTTCCTAAATTTTAATAATCCTTACACTTGTAAGGTATAATTTTTTAAAACTCCATTTGGATGACCTTGAAATTACCCCCACCACTTTTCACAGTACATAAAACTCACTATTCAACACTATACACTCTTATTCTTTCACTGGACTCCGCAGCGTCAACATGGAAGAGCAAAAATACAAGTACAAACCTCGTTACTGTTGTGAACAACAGTGTACAGATTTAGGACCAATGATGGTGGATGGGTTAGCTTGTACTAAATGTGAATTCTTCGGATCTTGTTATTGCAAATGCAAAACAAAACAACTACCACCACCGGAATTGCGAACTTTCAAATTTTACAAATCAAGATATTTTCATACATGTTGTCCTCAAAGATGTTTCAAATTTCACCCTCTAGATCTTGCTCATTGTCAACGCACCAATTCTCATCAAGATGATTTTTGTACACATATGATAAAAAGATGTAAATACAGATCAGATTGGTATTCCGATCCTGTAGAACCATCAAATGTGTAATTTCAGTTTTACACTCTTTTTTAAAACTTCATTTGGATGACCTTGAGATTTCCCCCACCACTAGTTCTAATTTTTATATAATATTAAATCATTCCACTTCCAACACTCTAACTAACAACATGGAAAACAAATTTATCAAGTTTGAACATATAATAACTGACAGGGAAGAGATGGAAGAATTGTTTCAAAACTTACTTTCTATCATTGACGAATATCCTATAAGATGGTTCAGAATTGTAGTTCAATATTTAAATCCTGGTGAATTGTTTTCTTCATCGAGTGAAGAGGATGAAACAACTACTTCGGTTCAAATAATTGAATTAAAAGACGAAGAAGAAGAACTAAACATTTTATTTAATCATAAGCTCAAGGTTCCCCATATAAAAGCCCCCTCCCTAGACAGCCCCCCTCCCTAGACGCCTGCTCAAGGTCACCATTATATAAGCCCCCTCCCTATGCGCCGATCCTCATTCCATCACCGACTCTCCAACAATGAACAACTCTCCATTGGCCCGAATGAATTCTAGTTTTGAAATAAACTCTAAAGAAGAGTTACAAGACATTTTTAATATTTTACAAGAACTTGTAGATAATTTTACAACCATCAAAATGAATTTGGAAATAACATACGATTGTCCTATTTGTGATAAGGTTGAAAGTTTAGACGAAGACAGTTTACTAAATCTAACTCCTGCACCATCTGACACTACTGATGGTAATAATGAAGAGCAACGTCTTTCCCCCACCACTTCTTTGTAATTCATCCTTCCCCCCACCACTTCTTTATTTAACTAACATTTCTCCCTTTCACTTCTTATTCCATCTTCGACTTCTGAACTATCAACATCACTAAAATTTCAAACACTAACACAATCATGATGGATATGATGGATGAAGTTCCCTTCGTAACTAGAATGGAAGAGGATAAATTGAAATTGGAAATTAAACGATTGGAAATGGAACGGGAAAACCAACTTGAAATGTTACATTTGTTCAAGCTTTTCAAATACATCATCTGGGGACTCTGCATTTACCTTCTCATCGTCATCGGTGTTTGCATTTACAACTCTGTAATTCATCACAAAAGTTCAACTTGTTTAAACTCTGCTGTTGCACATTAATTGTATGTTCACTAATAAAATTCAAAAGTTACTTCAACCTATCCTACTATCACCAACTAGTTCAACTTAGAACTATTTCTGGTGGTAGTTGGGTAGGCTTTTTTAAAACTTACTCTGGATGACCTTGACATACTTTCCAGATCCTATTTATAAATTTGAATTTCAGTTTTAAACTAACTTTTAGTTTTGTTCAACTATTAAGAGTTTTATTAACACCGTCAAATTTCAGTTTTCAACTAACTTTTAATTTATGTATACTTTTAGTTCAACCCTAGTTACTTTATTCGCAAATTCAGTTCAACCGACCGCCAACGCTATTGCCATCTCCACCCCAATATTTTAACATTTCTGCCCCCAACACCTGCCCGAACATCTGTTCGGTTTTAAAAATATAAAAGAAAGGTAAAGGAGTGGGGGTGGCTCATGCTCACCAATGCAAAACTAAGGTTTGAGGTTAGAATTATCCATGGCGGCCGCCATGTCTAGTTCAGTTTCACCACATAGAGTCGGCGACCGGTTATTGGTCTAAAGGAGTGGGGGAAGGGGTAGTGGGGGAAGGTTGCCGTTTTATAAGCCCTCTCCCTAGGCGGCGCTTCTCATTCGATCGCCAACTTTCAAACGATAAACACCTCTCCCATGGCACGAATCAATTATCCCGCTATCACCAACTACTTCAACTTAAAACTATTTCTGGTGATAGTTGGATAGAATTTTTTAAAACTTACTCTGGATGACCTTGACATATTTTCCGCATCTCAGTTATAAGTTTGAATTTCAATTTTCAACTAACTCTTAATTTTTCTTCAACTGTTAGAGTTTCGTTAACACCGACGAATTTCAATTTTGAACTAACTTTTAATTTTAATTTTATGCGCAAATTCACTTCACCCTAACGCCAACACTATCGCCATCTCCACCCCAACCTATATGGCATAAAATATAACTACAGCATCTCATATATACCCTCTAACCCCCACCGGAAGCTATGTGACATGGCAGCTGGCGCCAGCTGCCGCGGCACGTGGCCCGGTGGGCACGTGGCCGGTTTTAAAAGTGACCAAAACACACTACTAACCTCAATTTCAGGTTCCCCAAGGCTTATCCAAAACTCGTCAACTCAGTACAGAACTTTTGACACGAGTGGCTTTTCAGCCGAGTTTTATATTGATTTTGGTCGGCCGTTTGTTTGATACCTTCAGGAAGTTTATTAAAACGCTTGATTCTCGAAACCAAAGTAGCAATACCCAAACGGCTCAGTTCCGTGCTTTGTGGTCTGATTAACCTTACCATAAGGTAGACCAATGTAAATCTTAATCAGATTAGCATTTATATTAGCAATAAGCAGTCTCTTCGGAGAAGTAGAGACAGGGAAATGAGACCGCTACTCCGTGAGGGCATTTCATAATGAATCTCTTGGTTTTTAATTTGAAATTATTTTAAATTAGTTTTTCATTATAAATATTTTTAGATGCAAAAACTACGTCATTCATGAGAATAATCATGAGTAATAAGTCATAATCTTCTATCATATATGCAATGCAATGTGTAAAAAAGCACAAAAAAGATTTTCACATTCTCTTTGGTGTAGGAACTTGATGTTTGGCTTGATGGTACTTTCTAACCCATAAATCATAAAGAAACGTTTCAAACATTTTAAAATAGTAAAATAGCGAATATAACCCTTTTCTTCGGAGGCACTATCCTGTTATGGCGGCACGAACTACATTTTATTAACTGTAAACAGTAGAGGCGCAGTATACCATGATCGTATGATTAATGTTTTTCTTCAAAAGAAAGCAGTAAGAATAATACTCAAATTGAAAACATCAGAATCAGTAAAGAGGCATTTTCCTGACCTAGAAATTTTAACAGTATACGGACTCTATATATTTGAAACTATAAAGTTCACAAAAAAGCACTACCTCTCTAAAATTAACAATACTCATATTTATGACACAAGAAATAATCAAATCATTACAACAAGTCATCACAATCTAAATTTTTATAGTAAATCACCAACGTACATGGGCCTACAGTTTCTACAAAAATTACCAAATGATATCAAATTCGAAGATAACCACAATTCATTTTACAAGAAATTAAAATTATTCCTTGTCTCTAAGTCCCTATACTCAATAGAAGAATTTTTTTTCAAAAAGAAGACTAGCCAGAAGATTACAAATAATATGAAATATTTAAGAAGTCAAAATTTATGTTTGCTTTTAGCTATAAACTTTACTTTTAGAAATATGTACTTGTAAATTTTGTAACATCTTAAAAAACATACTAATGTATGTAGATGTTGTATATTAAATAAAAAAAATAAATTACTGAGTATCTGTCTTACGAAAATTCATTCGTCAGGCACTGTCGTCGTTGGTGTTACGAACGCTTTATACGCTTTAAAAATAAATTCCTTCCCCTTGTTACAAATTTTATTGCCTTAATTATACGATTACGTGCCTTAATCACGATTTAACAACAAACATTTTTTTAATCACTAAATAATAATAGAATGTTGTAAATAGAATATTATTTAATACAAATTAAATATATTGAACTTATCGCCCATTATCACCCCTTTATCACCATTATCACTTATCACCCCCTTAATTCGCCATAAGTATTCTCAAACTAGCGCTCGCTTGCTTTCACACATAAAATATGTTATATATTATTGATTACCCCTGTTAGCTTTTGGTTACCATGCTCTGTGCCTTCACTTAAATTTAATATTTAGGTCATTTCAGAGAGTACATCTGCCACGGGCTATGATTCTGTCGTCCGGTACCCAGTCCTCAATGTATCTATATTTTCTCCTTGTCATTAAATAACACCGAAATTCTGAACTTAAGGGAAATCACCTCACTCTGTCTGTATAGAGTCTAAAAGGCTCTCCACTTTGTACAGACATAACAAGGTGAAGCGTGGCTGCATAAAGGTGCCCTCATTGTCATGCCCGGCTTTTTAACTAGGAAGAAGGGAAGAAAAATGTGTTGTGCTGAAGCGGTCTGAAACTACAACCCTTAGAGAACATTTCTACCTCTGATTGGGTTTTTTCGGAAAGGGCGTATGCCTAAAATGACTTTTTTGTGCTCTATAGGTGTCAATCAGGTACAGATATAGGTATTAGATATAGGTGGGTACCATATCCTCGCTGCTTATCTTTCTTTAAGATCGAGGGTAGAATATACCACCAGCTACAATACAGATGCTCCTAGCCAAACGACCACTACTGTAGGTATTCAGCTAGTAAACGATCTTTTCTGTACATTGAGGAAGAATGACTGAACATTGCTAATGGTAGGGCCTTGGACCGTGAGATAACTGATTTTATTACTGAGTATCTCTCTTACGAAAATTAATTTGTCAAGCACTGTCCTCGTTGGTGTCACGAACGCTTTACACGCTTGGAAAATAAATTCCTTACCCGTGTTACAAATTTTATATCACCGTAATCGCGATTGTAATTTATATTAAATTCCTCCCCAGTTTTATTTATTCTAACGTGATCAGTAAATCATTTAATTATTTTATATTGTAGTTAATATTTTATCACATGCATTTTGTATTCCTCTTGAATTAAACAGATAAATGGGCATGGGGGCATAGCCCCATCCAGCTGTAGTCGAATCACAAGATAATACAATAATAAGATGATAATATTAATATTACAATAATTAACATTATATAATACATCAGTAATAAAATAACTAATAAACATAATATAGGTATAACATAAAATCATGATATAAAATATATAATCATGATAAAAAATAACGAGTCATAATAAATAATCGTTCAAATTAATTAAATTGTACAATGAATTTATTTTTTTTGCCTTATTTCTTTTTTCTCCTGGTTTCCCCTTAGTTCTCGTTGTAGTGGCAAACATAAACGTAAGAAAACGCCATATGAATATTAGTAACGCACATGGTTTGACCGACAACACACTTCACTGCGTTGTTTACCGTCAACAGAAAGCCACAAAAGCTGACATCGGTCTCAGAGTTGTCTATCAACAAATATCTGGCCCTCGGTCTACTCTGATATGCTTTCTCATTTTGTTTGGTTACTAGCTCTGTGCTTTTTGTAAAACGAGTGCCCACAAAAGTGTACACTTTTTATTTTTTGTCATAGCAAAGTCATATTTTTTCTGTTTATTTTTTCTCAATCTCAAGTTTTTTGTCAAATAAAAATAATATTGTAGGTTTTTAATTAGTTTCCCTGGTAGTAACACGTTAGTAAATGCATTTCTTATCCTAAAAGAAACCATAAACCTTTCATTGATCACTAGTTTTGATGCTCTATTTGTAATGAAAAATTAACTAATTAACCCCTAAAACATTCACTATCTGATAGTAGACTGATTAAAATTAAGAGGACGGTAATCTATGGAAAAAAAAGAAAGAACAGTAATACTTAATAATGTTAAACCAGTATAGATGCAAACTATTATACGAACTATTGAAATGTCGATCCAATAAGATGAATGTGGTGCATTGCGCTGTCCAGGTACCTACCACTAGCCATGACATGATTCACCAATTTATTTTCTGAATCGTCGCAGCTGCAGCAGTTGACTCCAACACAAGTTTCCAACTACCAGCAGCAGCAGCAGCAGCAGCAGCAGCAGCAGCAGCAGCAGTAGCAGCGGCCGGTGCGCCGTGGTTGCGTGGCGACTCGCGGATATCCAGGGTAACCCTCCATCCTTTCGCGAAGGATGGAGGGAATAGTCCATCCTTTCATCCTTTCGTCAATTAATTATTCCCATCTCTACCTCACTGATGCTATTTTTGTGTCTGCTGATAAAACAGACATCACGCAGTGTGGTTTTAACTTTCATGCGTCGTTGCTTTGGTTGATAATCTATTTGTAAAATATATACCCTATGGATAACTCCTATAAAGTATCTTTCTTTGTATATTATTATTTTTTGCTTATTGTTGGTTGTTCAAGTATAACAAAACATTTTTCATTACTCTACACACGAAAGTACATTTTCTAAACGTAAAATGAGCAAAGAAAATAGGTTATTCCCGCCACTGCACCGCAAAATTACATAACATCAACTTTCTGTGCATTTTTGTGGTGCACGGAAAGTAACCGTCATGGGATTTTGCGGTGTAGACCGATCAGCTGTTGCATAACGCTGAGTTTCCGTGCATATGTACCTCGACATAAGCACTGAATCTCATCAGCGTTTTGAGTTCGGGTTTTTTATTCGATACCTAGTTGAATAAAAAAAAATGTTCATGTTGTTTACAAGTTTTTCGATATCGTAATGCAAAATAAATCATGTTCAATAATTGTTTCAAAAGTGCCATGGCGGGGCTCGATAGCCTTTTCCAAACTCGGCTTTGCCTCGCGCGTAAATGCAATCTCCCCCCCCCCCCCCCAATAAATCACTTTCGAAACTAGTAATGAAAACTAATTTTATGTGTTCACTTTATATTAATAACAAACTGAAATATTTTTGTTTTACTTTTTACACTGTCTGCATGGTCCTTTAGAAAACATTTTTTTACAATGGTCAAAAATGTTTGACTTTTGCAATAAAATGGAATAATTTTAAAGAGAAAATATAAGAATATGCTCTCAGTGAAACTGGCATTCCACGTGGTTGTATAAAAAATTAGTCATTTTCTGTTGAAATAACGTCTCAACTTGAACCTTCAACTGAACGAACAAATGATGGTTGAATAATTGCTAACCCACTGTGTACACAATACGAATTAGAGCGTGAACTTACAACAATCGAAACTGTTTAGCATTATATGTTAAACAATATATCTTACTAATTGAACTACTCCTAAGGAGTTGTTAAATTTAGATTATCGAATCATTCTGATAACTGTTGACTATTGATTCATCAGCAATTAACACTTTGGCGATCGGCTTTTACATTCCTCTCCTTGGCATAGGCTAAAACGTGCCTATGATTTCCTCACTCAGTTCTCGTCCCATACAAATAAATAGAACGAAAATTTTCAAAATATGGGGTGCAAAATGCATTTGCGAGTTTGTATAGAGTTCGTATATGTGGCTAATTTTATTAATCGCTAATTTATTAACAAATAAAATTAAACAAAAAACCTAGTGATTTGTGTACTATTGTTTGATCCCTAAATTCCAACTAATGACCCTCTTTTTTACTACTTTTTAAAATACTTCCAAACTAAGAAAACAATCTTTAACTGGCAAATTTAAAAATTTGTTTACAATTAATTGAAATTTGTAATTTATCTTCACTGAATGAGTATGGAACAAAATGTTTACCATAGGTTGGAATCTGAGCTTACATTTTTGGCGAAACACGTCCATTAGTGTTTCCCGAGAGGTAGAGCGCGCCTCAATAAGCTGACTGGGAGGCTTCTATAGTCTTTTATGAAAAAAAAGATTATCTTGGTGAGACTTGAATTAAGAGTTTGCAATACCGGCCGCACATAAGACTAATATTAAATTTCAAATGGCCGCTAACGCTGGTAAAAAATATTCATATTTTTATATCATTTTAAATTAAATTTTAATACCGAAAACCCCATGAAATTTAAATCTATATATTATTGATTGTTTGATTACAAAACAACAAAGTATTATCAATATTTTTTTAAATAGACGTGTTCTCAGTAGTTTAATCTTATAAATCGCTTTAAAACTGTGATTATTATTTCACAGTAGGCCATATACATTAAATTTCCTTTAACATGACACAAAGATGAATCTTTCCTACCAGTATTAAAGGCGTAGCGGATATTTGAAACTTAAAATTAGTCTTATAGGAATACAAATGTAAGGTGGCCGGTACTGCAGACTCTTAAAGAAAATACTATATTTTTGTGTCAAATAAAAAAGGGTGGTTGTGAAAAATATATAAGAATTATTGTATCAAAATTCGCCAGTATGCAGTTAAGGAGGATAAGAATAGTAACTGATGTCCTGATACCTCTTAAATTGTTAGTATAGTCAAGCATAAATGGTAAATTTTCCGGATATTTTGTATATTTTCCGCAAATGATTTTATCCATTTTGCATTACTCCGTTTGTTAATGTGATCCAGCGTTGTATGTTGTATGTTATTTTCACTGGCAACATCTGTTTAAAGAACCGGGTTGACCGAGCCTCTTTGGTTTTAGTTCGATTTTGTTATAGTATCATGGTAATTAGTCTATTAAGCTTACACCAACAACCATCAATAAATCTTCATAGTTACCAACTGATTCATGAAAATGCTCAAAAGTACTGTTCTTTTATTTTATTTCTTCTTATTATTATTATTTGTTTGGAGTTATTTTGTTACCAACATTGCATATGGGATTAAGACCAATGTTAAATTTAAACTAAATTTTAGAGAAAAATCGATTTTTCTTGGAGTTGAAGCTGTTTCTATACTTATTTTTGGTCCAAAACACTCTTAAATGCAAAGTTAAAGCAAATTCTAACCCCTAAATTTCGAGATCGTGGAAAATACATCGTCACAGACATTCCTCGTATTATAGTTTAGGATTTTTGTAGGGAACTACTCAAACCCTGGCCTTCTAGTATCTAACTCCAAACAAGTTGTTAGATAGTGTCATAAACTAACACTCAAATAAAAAATGTCAACTGTGACCAGAACCCTGATACTGTTGACTGATACAACCCTGTCAGGGGATTGAACTGATAACCTCAGGATAATTAGATGTATGTTTCCTCACTTGACCCGCACTTAAGTTTTGTTGGTTGCCGCCGGTTGCCCTCTGTGCCATCAAAGGTCACGCAAGGTCAGGTTCGTTGTCGTGACAACCGCTCCCCCTCCTCCGCCCGACAACCCCCCCCCCCCTCACCACCATGTATTATTAAACTTGCCGTTACCTAATTACAAATGGACTGGGACGCTCCATGCCGAGTTGTGTTTGGTTGGAGGAATGGTGATGAGCACGTTCACATTGTGGGTGCGGTATTCCTGGTGCAACGCAACGTTGCAGAATTGGAAGGGATTTGCGGTATTGGTCGTTTAGGTAACAGAGGGAACAATATTTAATTACCATGTATTGGCGTACTGGCATAAAAATCTCACTGTTATTTTAACCCTTTTTTGTGATAATACTTATATTCATACTTTAACATAAATAGACCTGGATATTATTATGATGATGAGATTAAATTACACAACAAACTTAAAAGTAGGCCTACTATAACAATTTGAAACAGTTATATTCCATCCATAAAAATGCAATTGTATTTCCACTTGAATGTTATGTCACTTTCAATAGTTTATTCATGATATTAATTATATTGTAAACTAAATAGTTAAAAAGAAATAACAACTGAACCATGTGGCGTAGAGATTACCATCTTCCAAGTGTAAAATGTCGGGGAGTTTTGACGGATTTACATTGTGATTAATGACATCATTAAAATATATAATCCATAAAACTATGGGCTAAACAGTAACTTAATTCACTAAAATCCATACATTTATCAATTGATTTTAGACATTGATAAACACTATTAAATCGTCAAGCAAAATATACTATTAAATATGGTCAGCGAATTTTTTTAGGGATATTGAATAACGAAATACAAGCGATCAGGGATATATTTCCGAATAGGCGGACTAGGCGCGCGCCTAGGGCGGCAAATTTTAGGGGGCGGCAAAATTTGGGGGAATAAATAATTACAAAATCGGAGGTTTAATCTTTAAAAATAAAATGTGTGGAAAATAATTTTTGAGAACGACAATTCTGCTATTTAAAATACTTTTATTAAGTATATAAAGTTATTCTAGAACACCTTAAAGTTAAACCTAAAAGTAAATAATTTATTCACTACACGGATGTGCTGAATTTTCCGTGCCGCCCTTTTCCTATTAGACTGGCGAACGTAATGTCGCGTCGTTGCTCGCGGTCGCGGGCGTGCGCTTTCGCTCTGCCATCCCGTAGACTATTCACTTCGTACGCCACTAAGCAGCGGCAGAATCAGGCGCCAATTGCCAATGTGGTGTGTAGGCCTAATAATTAGCCTATCCTATGGTTACCTTCTACTAAACATTTTATTCTATTAATATTAATTTATTAAATTATTGTTCTAAATAAAAATTGTGTTTTCTACAAACTTGTAACGTATAATCGTGAGTTAAAGTGTTGAATTTACATTGTTGTCTCCGAGTAAGAATTTACAGTAATACTCAATGGACTTAAAGAACTACTGTTATTGATTCATTTGCTATTATAGATTAAAATCAAGCAGAAAAAAACGAAGTAACTCCAACTAAACCACATTTCATATTGTTATTTTAAGTGAAAGTACTTACGTTTTCGTTTTTATTCGTTTAGTTTTTTTGTAAATAAACCCGTTTTGTAAATAAAACTATTTGTATTATTTCGAAGACATCTTGAGACATCTATTCAGTGTATTTAATGTTCAATAACAATTGTTGCGAGCCCTGTATATGGACGTTTTCATGTAGCGTTTTCCCGCCGTAAATCGCGATTATGACTTCTGATTGGATACAGCAATGTTGCATTCCAGCATGTATCCAATGAAACGCACTTTTTGAATGAAAACTGGCGCAACAAATAGGCCTACGTTCTTAAAAAGTGCTCAAAATTTATTACATTTGTTGATGCAATTTCAGAACACAAGTAGTTCCGCTCTACCAGAGCCCAAACGACGTTACCGAATGCCGCCTCGCGGCCGTAGCGCTAGGAAAGTTTGATGGCTGCAGAGGTTTACGGGAATCGTGTTAAAAAAAAACAATTAAGATAGAGATTGGCTCTTAAGTTTTTCTTAAAGTAGAAAGACGGATCTCTTCTTCTCTGGTTTTAGAATTTTAAATAAAATTTCTAATTTTGTCGATCCAAAATCATCTGTTTTCTCGATTTTTTACTGAAGTTTTCTATTAGTTTTGATGAAATAATTACCAAAGATTAACAAAGGAAATTTAGCACAGTTATTCTTCTTTAATATGGCACCTTAGTTATAGATCTAGGCTGCATTTAGCAGAAGATAACAAGATTCTAAAAAAACCCTTGCATTTGGATCGAGAATAACTGATGATTCTAGACAGTTATTAGCTGAAACTAGAAATTATATAAAAAAAAATTATAAAACCAAAGAAGACGAGATCTGTCTTTTTACTTTTATCTGTCTACCTTAATTGGATAATTTTAAAACACGATTCCCGTAAACCTCTGCATCTATAAAACTCGCCACTAGAGAAAAACAGATGATTTTAGACAGTTATAAGTGAAATTATAGAAATTTTATTTAAACATTTTAAAACCAGAGAAGGCGAGTCCTTCTTTCTACTTTTAGAAACAGTTAAGAGTCAATCTATATCTTAATGAGTTAATTTTAAAACATGATTCCCGTATACCTCTGCATCCATGAAACTTGCCTAGCGCTACGGCCGCGGCCGCGAGGCGACAACTCAGACTCAAGTAGACCGGAGCCTTTATTTCTACAAAATCAACTGACACGGCATATACCTATTAGGGTTAGTGAGCCCGACCTCTGAGCTTCCCGGAGCGCGCTGACAAGTTTGGGGGGGGGGAGGGGCGGCGGAAAATGTCGCTGCCTAGAGGCGGCAAATACTTAATACGTCCCTGCAAGCGATCGATGTGAAATAGTATTATTCTTCAGTGAAATACTATTTACTATTCAGTAGTATTTCGTGGCTAATAATCCCATGAGACTTTTAAAAAATAATGACATTTATAAAACGTTTATAATGTTTTACTTTTTTGCAGATAGGACCCTAGAGCTTGTTCTTTCATACCAACTAAATAAAGAAATAATCCATTAAATATTTTAGAATTTAACTACCGATGAGACGGAAAAGTGAAACAAAACACTGCAATAATTTTATTTAACATTGTTTCATGTAATTTTAATACGGAAATATTGAAATGAAAAATAAATTGAATGGCTATCCCTCAATATTCCAATATTCACATATAAAAGTTGGCCTTCAAACAATTACCGGACATTTTTACAATTACTGGACATTACTGGACGGTTGCAAACAATTACTGGATTTTATGGACATTACAAACAATTAATGGACATACTTACCAGGGAAACCTTGGCTAAACAATTATTTAAATATGAATTTAATTTTAAATTTAAATAAATATATTTTAAAATTCGAATAAAAATATAACAAATTGCATTACACACATTTGATTTAGTTATTAAATATAAATTCTGCATTTGTTTGATTCTAATAATTACCAAGTGTCTTCCCTGAAACTGCGTAATATCAGACTGAATTGCTTCTGTTCGCTAGTAATTACGCCTAAAAAATACTTATTTGGAGTGTAATTTTTATTGCATATAATTAAAAATATTCCACCAAATTAACTTGACATTTCATGTACTTTCTAGTTTAAGTAAGTACCTATTCAATTTGTACACGCTGGAGTGCATTTATTTGTCATTAAAACAGCGGTCCTTTGGCGGCCATTTTGCTACTGGTATAAATTAGATCAGCCCATGTTGGAGGCTGAATGTAACTGCGCTACAACGCCGCTGTAAACCTAATGGGGGTTTCCATTCAGTTCGTAATTAAGTTTTGGGACTGTAGAGTATTGTTTTCAATTTATATCCATGAATGTGAAGGTACCATTCTCTTCTTAAAACAATCCAAGAGATAAATCTATGAAATAATATAATAATTATGCATTAAAAATAAGTAATTGAGACATTTTACAGTAAAATAAATAGGATACGAATTTATAAAACGCTAGAATTTAAATGTATTGAAAGACGGTTGGAAATAAAACATAGGAAACTACTATTTATGTATAAGTAATTTGTATACTCTCTAAAAACAATTTCTTTTAGTGTGAGTCATCATTAAAACTGTTAACGAAAACTGTTAATAAACACCGATGAAGATGAAGCTGAAATTTGCGAACGTATAAAACTGTTCAATAATTTGTGTATACAAATAAGATCGGTAATAACAAAGATTTAATAAAATAATTACATTTAATAAACTATTACACGACATAAAATTTAATACAGACTACAATTAGCAAACACAACAAGTTTTTCGAATTAACAGTTAATTCGTATCATAAAATTTTAGTACAAATATTTGAATTCGTTGGTCAAGATGATTTGATGTAGAGGAACACTTATTTGAATTCAAATCGATTCCAACTAAATCTTGGTGCAAATGAATAATAAAATACGTATTTTCTGTTTTATCCACTTTCCTTTTGTCTACAATAAGGAAAAAATCGAAAGCGTACGTTATTGGTATTTTAACGTTTTAATAGCAAATGTTCTAAACCATGATCTTGTTGGCAACAAACGTCAATATTATTTCTCAACCGATTTCTCGAGGATTTCTCAAACGACCAATAGTAGGTCAAGTTGATTAAGGAAGACGTGTTGTGTCAATAGACCAATAGAGGTTCTATGGCTCGACGTCTAGTCGTTTTGTCGTCCAAATGTACTTTACAGGTTCTTTACTGTTATAAATTTTACTTTGTTCATTGTTCTTCATCTTTTTAAGAACAAATAAAACTTATACACACAAAAACTATGCATTTTTGTATCATATATATTACTTAGGCTTGGCTAGCAAAATTTTATAAGTACAACATACTTATATCAAACACGTTAACACTATATATATATATATATATATATATATATATATATATATATATATATATATATATATATATATATATATAAAAGCAACCCTATACCTATCTGCTGTACGAATCAAACTGAGTTACATTAATCGTATCAGTTAGTAGTTTACAGTAAATTTTAGATTTCGAAGGACAGGGACATTACTTAAAGTTCACTTTTGTCAATACAATTTACATAAGGAATAATAATTTAAGGAAAATTATAATAGAAATTAAATGATGATTCTAATTTCAAACGTATACCGATGTTTATAGTAAAAATAAATAGGCCTAACTGAAGAACACACTTTAAAATCAGAATAGAAACAACTTACAATGATTTAATAAAACACCTATATGTCAAATAAATATTAAATAAAATACAAAATTTTGATAATGCAAAGCGCTGCACTGTGGTATTGGTATTGAGGCCTCATTTGGTGCCTTAAACTATACGTATTTTATTGTTTGTCAACAACTTTAAACATTCTTCAAAAAGGGTAACAATTATTGGGAAGAGGTGGAGTGAATTGAATTAAGTTTGGATTAATATTTTTCAAGAAATTAACAAAGTTTACCTTTCGGAACTTTAATTATTACTTGTCAACATTCAGGGCATCTTCAGTGTAAAATTACGGCGCCTCGGCGAGACGCGACGCGACGGCGTGGCGGTCTCTTTGACGAAGGATCTGTTCCCATGGCAACAGCAACTTGTTGATCCCACGTTTTATTTTATGAATTTCCTCTTACGAGAATCATAAATTGTTCCGTCAAAGGCTTCTTAGAAGCAGCTAATTTAAGAATTTCAGCCTGACTTTTCTGTCTTTGTTCCAACAGAAAATTTTGTTATCAAAATAGAATTTAGAATACTTCCAGACTAATAAAAAAATTCTTGTGACAAAAATTCTAGCATAATATATTAAATATTGTATTATTACTCAAACTAACTTTTTTTCACAAAAAACTGTAATCAACAAAAATCATACATTTATTTATTTTTTTTTTTATGAAACAGATTTCTAGAAAATGATGATTCAGTATTCTGTGGAATTGTTTGTTTATCGTTTGTTCAAATAAACTAATATCGTCATATTTGCTAAGGGAAATGGCAAATAATATTTTCCAGATAGTTTATTGATTTAATATAGAACATAGGGCCTACAGGTAAATAACGTTTTTCAAATAGTTGATTGGTTCATTTTAGAACAAACATATTGTAACTTTAACGTCAACACCAAAATATGACCGATACCAACACAATTGAATACTGTAGATTTTTAATTATTGAACCATTGTTAAATATAAACTACCAGAATATCAGATAAGACCAGTCTTGTTTGTGATCCCAGTCTGGCTTATGAGACCAATCTCGTATATCAGAACAGTCTCTTTATGAGATAACTCTGGCTTATGAGTCCAATCTCGTATATCAGACAAGTCTCATTTATGAGATAACTCTGTCTTATGAGTCCAATCTCGTATATCAGACCAGTCTCATTTATGAGATAACTCTGTCGTATGAGTCCAATCTCGTATATCAGACCAGTCTCATTTATGAGATAACTCTGTCGTATGAGTCCAATCTCGTATATCAGACCAGTCTCATTTATGAGATAACTCTGTCTTATGAGTCCAATCTCGTATATCAGACCAGTCTCTTTATGAGATAACTCTGTCGTATGAGTCCAATCTCGTATATCAGACCAGTCTCATTTATGAGATAACTCTGTCTTATGAGTCCAATCTCGTATATCAGACCAGTCTCTTTATGAGATAACTCTGGCTTATGATTCCAATCTCGTATATCAGACCAGTCTCATTTATGAGATAACTCTGTCGTATGAGTCCAATCTCGTATATCAGACCAGTCTCATTTATGAGATAACTCTGTCTTATGAGTCCAATCTCGTATATCAGACCAGTCTCTTTATGAGATAACTCTGGCTTATGATTCCAATCTAGTATATCAGACCAGTCTCATTTATGAGGTAACTCTGTCTTATGAGTCAAATCTCGTATATCAGACCAGTCTCTTTATGAGATAACTCTGGCTTATGATTCCAATCTCGTATATCAGACCAGTCTCATTTATGAGGTAACTCTGGCTTATGATTCCAATCTCGTATATCAGACCAGTCTCATTTATGAGGTAACTCTGACTTGTGAGTCCAATCTCGTATATCAGACCAGTCTCTTTATGAGATAACTCTGGCTTATGATTCCAATCTCGTATATCAGACCAGTCTCATTTATGAGGTAACTCTGTCTTATGAGTCCAATCTCGTATATCAGACCAGTCTCTTTATGAGATAACTCTGGCTTATGATTCCAATCTCGTATATCAGACCAGTCTCATTTATGAGGTAACTCTGTCTTATGATTCCAATCTCGTATATCAGACCAGTCTCATTTATGAGGTAACTCTGTCTTATGAGTCCAATCTCCTATATCAGACCAGTCTCTTTATGAGATAACTCTGGCTTATGATTCCAATCTCGTATATCAGACCAGTCTCATTTATGAGGTAACTCTGGCTTATGAGACGAGTCTCATATATAAAACCAGACTCATTTATGAGATAACTCTGGCTTTTGAGACTAGTCTCGTTTATAATTCCAGTCTGACTTTTTAGATCACTCTGGCTTATGAGACCAATTCCTAATAAGAGGCCATCCTTGCTTTTGAGACCAGTTTGGCTTATGAGGTCAGTTTAGCTTGACGTAACTAAAATTAGAGTAATAATTTTATCTGCTATTTACTTTATTAGAAAATCCAATATAAGTTCTTGTGGTATCAGAATTACCCAAAAATATTTTTAATTTGGTCAAATTCCTGATTTACTATCATGCGTTGTTGATAAAAAATACATATAAATTACACAGTATTTAAATAAAAAGAAAATCAAAAACACTAATGAGGATTGCAACAGTTTATGTAACATTTCGATGAACGGACTTTTTTGTGTTCCAGCAAGATGGCCGCCGTGACGTCATGCTGAATGCTGAGCCCGATGACGCGTCCGAGGAGTCTGTATCATCGAGTCGGCGGAGCAGCAGAGGTGAGTGACGTCATGCTGAATGCTGAGCCCGATGACGCGTCCGAGGAGTCTGTATCATCGAGTCGGCGGAGCAGCAGAGGTGAGTGACGTCATGCTGAATGCTGAGCCCGATGACGCGTCCGAGGAGTCTGTATCATCGAGTCGGCGGAGCAGCAGAGGTGAGTGACGTCATGCTGAATGCTGAGCCCGATGACGCGTCCGAGAAGTCTGTATCATCGAGTCGGCGGAGCAGCAGAGGTGAGTGACGCCATGCTGAATGCTGAGCCCGATGACGCGTCCGAGGAGTCTGTATCATCGAGTCGGCGGAGCAGCAGAGGTGAGTGACGTCATGCTGAATGCTGAGCCCGATGACGCGTCCGAGGAGTCTGTATCATCGAGTCGGCGGAGCAGCAGAGGTGAATGACGTCATGCTGAATGCTGAGCCCGATGACGCGTCCGAGGAGTCTGTATCATCGAGTCGGGGGAGCAGCAGAGGTGAGTGACGTCATGCTGAATGCTGAGCCCGATGACGCGTCCGAGGAGTCTGTATCATCGAGTCGGCGGAGCAGCAGAGGTGAGTGACGTCATGCTGAATGCTGAGCCCGATGACGCGTCCGAGGAGTCTGTATCATCGAGTCGGCGGAGCAGCAGAGGTGAGTGACGTCATGCTGAATGCTGAGCCCGATGACGCGTCCGAGGAGTCTGTATCATCGAGTCGGCGGAGCAGCAGAGGTGAGTGACGTCATGCTGAATGCTGAGCCCGATGACGCGTCCGAGGAGTCTGTATCATCGAGTCGCCGGAGCAGCAGAGGTGAGTGACGCCATGCACAAGTGATTCACTCTTGCAGAAGAATACGTAGTTCATATTCTTCATTGCTGAGCAACTGTTCTTTGCTTGAAAAATTTAGCTAATGCCCTATGTTTTTAATATTCATTTTATGTAGACAGATAAACAATCAGAGATTTTTGTAGTTCTTCTTTTGTGATTTTACTTCGTTAACGTCATAATAGTTGGTTGAGACTGAAATAGAACTACAGTATTTTATTACATGTTTAAAAAAGTATTAGAGGACATTTTTTTCAACACTACACCCATCATTAAAAAAATTTTGAAAGATAATTAAATTAAAAAAAGTATAGTATAATTTATTAAGTTTACACACTTAAGTCTGTAGAAATAAAAAATATTAAAACATCTTTGTTTCTTATCGTTATGCGGATAGCTTTCGAACTGTTAGAAAGTTCACTTCATTGCAACCGGTCCTCATCGTTTGTTCGCACACTAAAAATAATGCTCTCACTTTTTTATATGTTATTACCTTTTCTCTAAAAAAAAAAAAATTGTAGAGATAATTTGTGGGTATAAATATTTTATGTTTCCTGTAAATTATGGTAATTTGTATCATGTGACTTAAATATAGACTAGGGTATTTATAAAAGAATGACCGGATTTTGAATGGCACTCCTGAGGAAGTTTTAAGGATCATAAGTTAATCAGTGTTCTATCTTTCCAAGTGTTTTGTAGCATTTCTGTTGTAACAGCCATGATCGCTGTTGGATTCGCTCACGCAGATGTCTCGTCCTGAACTTTGTCTGCAAACACTAGACCTCTTTATCTAAACTCAAGGCAGGGAATAGACGCCCTTGCCTATCAAATCATTTAGAAAACTGTTATTTAACATGTACTTTTTGATCCCAACGTCAACGCCACCGTTTGATGACATGCAATACGTTATAAATACGTACTTATTTTAACTTAAATTGACGTTTAAATCGTTTAGTTATCTTTAAAAGTCTTTAAGTAGCGCCTTTTCAAAATCCCTGCATTATTTTATAAACATCCTGTATTAATTCATTTATTTCAATGTAGATAGTACTATTTGTACTATACCTTCAAGTGTTATACCAATATTAATATCAAATAATAATAAGTACCGATACCAAAGTCTTATAGGCTATTGAATATGGCTTATACAAAGTTGTTTATTTTTAACACCTGCACATGTGTGACTATACTCTGACCATGTATCAGGCTACTGTTTTTTATATTTTCATTTAGACTATTTTTTTAGTATTTCTTTAGTAGTGCAAAAGTAAGGCTGCTGGCTCACTTCAAGGTCACCTGAGCGATGACGTCATCGAGGTCAATGACCCCACCGATGACGTCATCGATGACGTCATCGATGACGCAATCGATGACGTCATCACTAATGACGTCACATCCATGACGTCACACCCATGACGTCACAGAAATGACGTGCGGATGACGTCATCACCCCTTACGTTACCAAAATGACGTCATCGATGTCACAAAGGTCAAGGTCACGCTGAAACCTAAAATTTTTCGGCACTTTTGCGGTTTCTCGCACTACGCTCCGAGTTTTAGTCCGGTTCCCATGACCTTGACGACTTGGAGCGAATTTGCGATGAGAAACAGCAAAAGTGCCGAGGAAACTTGAAGTTTGCAACGTGACTCTGCCTAAACTGTCATGTGACACCGCTCGGGTGACCTTGAACTAGCCCAGCTGCCTTACTTTAGACCAGTACTACAACCGCGATGTGCACCCTACGACAGACACCGAGCGACTGACTGTCCGGCCCCGCGCACTCTAGGTATATGGGAAGTGGTGGGGGAAATTGTGATAACCTTGGGAAACTTGAAAATGTCAAGCCGGGTAGCACCGTTTCGGTGCTACCTTAAAGTTACATGCTAAAGTGTGATGACCTTAAGTTAAAACATAGAAATACTACAAGTTGATACCTTCCCAGAGTTAAAGTGTGATGACCTTGAGTCAAAACACAGAAATAATACAAGTTGATGCAGTCTCAGAGTTAAAGTGTGGTGACCTTGAGCTAAAATACTGAAGTACTACAAGTCGATATTGCCCCAGAGTTAAAGTGTGATGACCTTGAGTCAAAACATAGAAATACTACAAGTTGATACCATCCCAGAGTTTAAGTGAGATGACCTTGAGTCAAAACACAGAAATAATACAAGTTGATGCAGTCCCAGAGTTAAAGTGTGATGACCTTGAAGTTGTAGAAGTGTGGTGACTTTGAACTACCCCAAATTGTCAGGAATTGGAGTAGCAACCGCGATGTGCACCCTACGACGGACACCGAGCGACTGACTGTCCAGCCCTGCGCACTCTAGGTATATGGGAAGTGGTGGGGGAAATCTCAAGGTCATCCAAATTGGGTTTTAAAAAAATAAGAAACTCTAAACCTCATGCTCCTCTTCTTCCCTTTCCACCTCATTTGTAGTATATATGGTTGACGATGGTAAATTTGACAAATACTCCAGTGATTGTTGATCGTCTTGCTGCAGTATAACTTCAGACCAATCATAATCTAAAGTGACCTTGAGCTTTATTCCCGGGTTGTCGAGGAGAATAGACTTCATCCAATCGCAGATGGTTTCTAAATAATGCACGTTGTCGATTGTCAATTTCCAATTCGTATTGGGTACATCTTCGGTGGAAGACATGGCATTGCAAGCAGGTGTGTCCGCCATGGTTGTTGGAGGAGGAATGATGCTTGGTGCAGCGAGCAATGGTGGTATTACAGAGTAGTGGGGGAAATTTCAAGGTCATCCAAATGGAGTTTTTTAAAAAAAGGAAACTTTTTCTATTTACTTATAACATAACCACTTAAAACTAAAAGGATTGGGATCAACAGTACGTTTAATCACCATATTCGTTATATTCTTCCTGTTTCTCAGTTTTCACCTCCGCCCGGATAGTACCTCCACTCTTTAGCTCCTTTTCGGCTTCTTCTAGTTGCTGGGTAATCGCCATCTGACATTGAAGTTCAAAATCATCACGCGGCACAGATCCGCAAATATCCATCTGAGCCAACCAGAGCTGCCTGAGGTTCTTTTCCTTTTCCTCGACAGCTTCGACGGCTGCATGTAATTCCTTTTCTGTAATAGAGGAGTCCCACAATTGTTGATCATCGGTTTTGTTGACAACCTCCTTTTCAGACTCCTTGTACAAATTGTTCAGCTCCTGCTGAGTCTTAATGGTTACCTCCTCGTAACTAGCACAACTTACATTGAGAGACATCTTGATGTTGTACGGTTGACCGTTGGAGTTGAAATGAGGCTGAGGCACAGCGCTTGGGGGTACTATGAAAAAGTGGTGGGGGAAGTTTCAAGGTCATCCAAATTGTGTTTTAAAAAATCCTATCTTGTTACTGAGCACATATGTCAGTAACAAGATAGGTGTTTTTTTCTCTTTTACATCTTTAATATAACAAATAAATAAACATATTCTACAATGGTAAGAAGAAGGAAGACAACTGCTAGTCAGCTGAAATAATCCAAAGTCTGGCTCGCTTCAGTCTTCATGGACGCCGGTGATGAAGTCGCTGGAGAAGAGTAATGTTCAGACTCTTCTTTTGGGTGTCGGAGATTGCGTATATTGCAAGCGTAGACTTGCACATTTATACGGTAGCCTCGCGCCACCATCAGCTGCAACTCCTTGTACAAGTCGTTCAGCTCCTGCTGAGTCTTAATGGTTACCTCCTCATAACTAGCACAACTTACATTGAGAGACATCTTGATGTTGTACGGTTGACCGTCGGAGTTGAAATGAAGCTGAGGCACAGCGCTTGGGGGTACTATAAAAAGTGGTGGGGGTGTTTGCATCGAAGCAGGTTTAACCTTTAGCTTGGTGGTGGGGGTAACTGTGAAATGCAAAGGTCAAAGGTCAAGGTCACCCGCGAAGTTTAAAAAAAAAATGCAACATATCAATATGTGACAAACTTCACATATTGATATGTTGCATTTTTTGTCTTTTATGGTTTATTTATTTATAAAACATTACAATAACATATGTACAACAGTAAAATTAAAATCTAACACTGCTGCTTGTCGGCGATGTGGATGGTCAACTCGGTGGAATTGCTACCCGTGCAACCGTGGGAAACCAGGTAGAGACAGCCGGGTTGGATGGAGCGCAGATCCTCGTTCTGGAGGAGATGGACGAACCGTTTCGGCAGGTAGACTTGGAACTTGGGCTCATCCCCCGGAGTGAACGGTGCCTCGCTAAGACTGCAGCAAATGGCCTCTCCAACTGAAGTCTCCATCTTCTTCATGGCGTGGATAATGTAGTGCTTCTCGTCTTTAAGTTCGGAACACTTCTTGACGGGTAGTATGGTAGATTTGGAGTGAGCATTGAACTGCTCAACCAAAGTTTGCAGGAACTGGTGAGATGCCATGGTTGAGTTAAAGATTGTCTTCTTCTTCGTCTTCTTGCTGGGAGATGTTGTCGTCTCGGAATCTCGAGTAATACTCATGCCAGGTCCCGGTCTGCTCCTCACTTATATAACCCCCGTCACCCCCACCACTCCCCACTTCCCCACTTTGAAGGTAAGATGCGAGTTTATAGGCGTTTTTTAAAGCGCAATGTCTATCTTTTTCATGTTCTGGACTTTTAGTACAAATACAAACATTTTCCATCGTATACTTGTAGTTTTTATCCAAGTCCACATCATTAACCGGAACATGAGTAAATTCTTCGATCCATCTCTTCTTTTCCAGTCCTTTTGTATAAATATTGGTAAACCTGTTTGAAAACTGATGCATGATGTTATATAAGTCCGTGTAACTTGCAAAACCATCATACCAATCGATATGATGGAAATATTTTGAAATCCACCTGTTGGTAGTAGCGGCTTTGCTAGTTAATGATGAATAAGAACATGGTGGTTTGAACAAAAATGTATATGGAACACTTGTATTGATATCGAAAAACACAAGTTCTTTTATGATAAATCTATCATCATTACCCCGAAACGCTTGGAACTCAATTATACCAGGTTTGGACTTTACTTGTTCTTCTTCCTTGTCCATTGCGAAGATCACCCGTCTGCTCATGACGAAGTCCAAAGGTCAACTGATTTCCACACCACGGTAGGTACGACTTTTATACCTGGCCGTACAGTTGTTGGCGCGTTGGTGTATATTTAACGTGGGCACCGTCCCCGGTAGGCCTAACCCCACAAAGTGTTTGATATTGTTTTAAAAACCAACCATTGTCATCTAAGTTTCCATCTTTACATTCTCCTTGTTTTCATTTTCATCACTAACACTTGATTCTTCTCCTCCTTCTTCCTCTTCTTCCTGTTTTACTGATTTCTTATGTAGTTGAGCGTATTTTTCCAACTGTCTCCACATTTGTACTTCATGAGGAACCCTATTAAATATAGAAGTATCCACAGGTCCGTACAATATAGGTGCGTCCGGTTGTTTGTCCAAAGTGTCTTCCAAATAATCTTTAATAATAGAACTTGAAAACACTAGTTGTCTCAAGTATCTTGTTATTGGTTCAGTTGCACAGGTTAGAATAAAAAACTCTTCTCGATTAAGTTGAATCTTGTTATCATGTCTTGTTGTGTCTCTAAACCGCAATTGATGGTCACCACGATTCTTTATAATATCAATTTCCACATTTGAATCCAAAAGTCCTACTCTTGTCTTTCTTCCATACATGTTACTAGTTAAATAGCATTCTAGCAGATGCAAGTGTTTCATAAACGATTCCCAAGCAGTGTCCGTAAACAAAATCATTTTGGGTCCATGAGTTAAAATTACAGTAGGGGAATAATCTGTAGATTTCATAACACCGATTAAAACACTTTTGTCCAAACTGGAAGAGATTGGGTAAAATATTCGCAAGAATACCTCACTTAATATGTTAGGAGAAATATTATCTTCAATATCCCTTTTCCTCTTGTGTGCATTCTTTCTTCTTTTACCTTTTTCCTCAACATTATTACTGGCGTGGAGTTGTCCGCAAGCGTTGTGTTCATCTCCCTCCGGTTGACCTTGAAGATCTAAAAAGTCGGATATCTCCTTCTCAATATCTACTACATTTTCTTGTGTACCACCACTAGGAGAAGCCATATTGAATAAGATGCTACCCATACAACAACAGGCAACAAACTGATAAGGAGCGAGCTGAACGCTCTGCTTTTATACTCGCGGAATGCATTGGAATGTAGGAAAACCGGTCTTTTACAATACATTTTTAACAATTCCAGTTAAAGGTGTGTATGTTACGATTTTATCATGTAGAATTAAACAGTATGCAGTTGTATTAGCCGATATAGGCGCGTTGAATTCCATTTCTATTTTTATATCTACACTTGATGATTTTACCGATTCATTTTGTTTAGAACAATCGATTACAACTATAGGGTAACCATCTAAGTATTTTTCTGGTGATAGTAAAGGTGCATTCGTTTTACCATAATATGAACTTTGGAATCTTGCATACATATCGTACAATATGCTGTACTTTTTATTAGCGAATGACACATTTAAATTATCGTATGGAAAAAATTGTGAATTTAAATAAACTTTAATATTTTTCAAGTTGCAATGATCAAATTGGCCTGCATGTTTGGTGATGGTGTCTCTTCTGCCTGTTTGTAAACCAAATATAATATACCTGGCTCGTTCCACATAATTAGATGTTTTAACTGTCCAAGTGTGTCGATCCGTAGTTGGCAAGCTGGGATGTTCATGAAATTCCCAACTTCTAAAAGGAATTACAATATCACGATCAGCCTTTAACTTTCTTAATAGTAGCATTCTATGCTCGTCAGCTAATTTTACATGTGGAACTCTCCATACAATTTTGTCTAATGTTAATTTCCATTCTAAAGTTGCATCTGTTGTACCGTCTGGAGCTTTAATAATATCTTTATCGTTTGAAGATCTCAACAAAACTAATTCTTGTTTAACGTTTAATATTATTTTCCTATAATCTTCAGCAAAACCAAGCAACAAACGTAACGGAATATGAAAATCAAAATTTCCATTTGTATCTGGAGTGATTGTGTCTTTTGCAGGTAAAACCCATCCTGCAGGTTGTATTAAATTGGTTTCATTAGGTGATATAGATGTTAATCCCTTTAAAGTTGTTGCAATACCTACTTTTTTAGTAGAATCAACTGTTACACCTGATATTTCATATCTAATTTCATCAAACAGGAAAGCCATGGGATTATTTATAAATGGAACTGTTGTACCAGTAGTAGTACCGTCCTTTTTAGTAACTTTTCCTTCAATATACAAGTAACTTTCACATGGTAGTGTGTAAATGTCTTGATTTTGTATGGGAATACGAATTTCATCGTTATTGTTTAATTTTGATGAAGTGTAAGGGTTGTGGGTGTGATATTCTTTTTCCCATAGGGTTTCGTCGAATGTTGGACCCTGAGCTATATCCAGTATATCCATTTTCGGTTACTTTTAATCCAATTCTCTCTAAGAAACGAATGTTCTCGCGTGTTAACTCCTCCACAGCTGAAGAGCTACTAATGCGGATTCCCGTAGGTTGTTCGCTTTTAAATGTTAAACCCATGGTTTTGTATTAAAGTGTTGATTTTAAATGTAATCTAACCGTAATAGGCTCTTCTCGGAAATCTATCAAGTTACCGTCTTGATCCAATACGTTCAACACGATGTCTGAAATGAAAGTGGTGTTCAAAGGTAGATATACCAGGTTTTGCGGCTTTTCAACAATTTTAAATCCAGGTGGTACACTGGGGTAAAAAGTATGTATTATATGAGTATTTGCTCCATCTCTGTAAGCTCCTTGTATAATATTACAAGTTATGTCTATACTATTGACTTTTAATATTGTTACAGTTTGTTTACCGGAATGTGTTTTATTTGGTTCTAAAATCGCTCCATCTTTGGGAAATCCTAATAAATCACCAATTGAGTCTGACTTACTGAAATCTATATAATATTTTGAAGTAAGCTCAGCTTTCATTGTATTGTTATTACCTTTTAGCGTTATATTGTCTTTTCCCATTTTATTTTGCAAAAATTCATTAATATGATCAATTTCATAAGAACCTGTGGGTAGAGTGCAAACTTCCAAGTCTGTAAACTTCCCACTGGCATCTTTTCCTTTATAATAATGTAATAAGTTATTTTTACCTTCCGTAACATTGGGAATAGAGTTGTAAGTTGTAAAATCCAACAGTGCTGCCTCCCAAAATCTTCCTTTTTGCAAGCGTAACGCTGGAAAAAGGATACTTCGTAAAGTGGACGATTTTCCTGTTAATGATACCGTATAGGAAGACATCTCAATAGTGACTGATACTTTTAGCTAGGAATTCCAAACATAAATGGCCGCATATTGAAGTATTATCAGGTTGTTCTCTTTTATAGTTGTAATATATGTTTTTAGCAGATTTAAAGTAATGTTCAAGTTCTTTAGGTGGTGGCAAATTTCCAAAACTATCAAAATAATATACATTACTATTTAGTTTCTTATAACACACCCAATGGGTGCCGGACCCTTCAGTATTATCCAAATTTACGATTCCAGTCTCATTTTTCCATATTTTCTTTGGTAAACTGTCTTTCATAAATACTCCGCGGAAAAATGGTATTTTTAAACAGGAAATATATTTAAATAATTCAACATTAGTCAACGCTTTATGTGGTATAACCAATTGATTTCTTTTATTTAATATGCACGATACGGTCTTAGGTATAGACCAGCCCCGTTTTTTACCATTGACCATATTGTCGGTTTTTTATTATTTTTCCTCGGAGAACGTCTTTTTAGTCTAATATTACCACCATGTTTTCTCTTGGTTGATCCTTTTTTATTCTTACCCCTCCTTTTTCCACCTCCTACCGCTGTTTTAGCCTTCATACCTGCTGTTACCGCTAAAGCTGCTGCTTTTTCCGCAATACTAGCGTCACTAGACTTTACTCGTTGCCAAGCTATATTCGCTAGCTTTTTATCAGCGATTGACCTATTTTTTGAAT